>JAXQQM020065594.1:0-61688 GCA_034641835.2 Pinus albicaulis
TTTTCACCTTGTCTTGAGAATGAATCACATTAGTTGATTTGAAAAGTCCACCAAATCTTTATGATGTGATTAATCTGAAAAACATTTATTATTATAATTCACAAAAATCTTAAATCTAACAAAACATTATTTATTTTAAATATTCCTTTTACTTTTTAACTTAATTAAACAAAATATTATAAAATTAAATTAAATTAAATTAACTATATATAAAAATCACCTGTTCAACTTTATTTAATTTGATCGGATCAACTTCTTTTTCAAACTATTTGAAATATAACCGGTTCTCAACAAACACATTATTTTGAAAGTTTATATTTTCTTTAATCAGAGTCTAATGGATTTTCTGCAACTCTGGGAGAATATGCTGCACTCGTAGGCTCTGAACCATGCACTGTTTCTGCACTTCCCTTTCATGGTAACCATAGTGGGTAACCACTTGTGGATTTCTATTGGTAATAGAGTAGATAATAATCCAATAAAGAATAAAGAATGAGTGTATATATGCATACCATCCATATATCCAAATTTATAAAAGTACCCTTTGTTTAGTCGAAAGGGCCATAATACTTTCAATTACTTGGTTTTAATTTCACTTTAATGTGGGGAAGGTGGGATGAATGGGGTGAACAGAATTTCTAGCGTGGCATCAACAGTTGTATAAAATTAAGTTTTGGTGTGAAAAAACCTTTTCAGGTTTTATAAACCTATTTTTAAATTATTATTATTATTTATTAGTTAATAATATAATGTGTAAAAAACTCTTCTTTAAAACGATTAGAAAGTATGTTAACAAATTTTAAAACGAAATATAAAGTTGATTTTTTGCAATTTTTTTTTTTTTTTTTCAATGGAATATATATCTTAGGGAAACTTATTGATCCTTTCTAAATTTAATTGGATAACATGTGTTCATTTTAATGTGGATAATATGTGTTTATTGTAAAACTTTTCTCTAACTTGTATTTGTGTTTAACATGTGTTTAACATGTGTTTATTATATAGCGTTTTCTAACTTGTATTTGTGTTTGGGTTCTAATTCCATTGTGTATTTATGTTTGAGTGCCAAATCTAAGGAATAAAAAAAAATATCTACATTAGTGAAATTCATTTCTTCTTCAATTTTTTTCAAATTATTTTTAAAAATGACGTGGTTAAAAAAACTACATTTTTTTCAATGGAATACACATTCTAGAAAAACCGGTAAGCACTTCCTACGGTTTGAGGATGGTATCTAGGGTAAACCATCTACTTTCCTTTTCATACTCTTTTTGTTAATGGAATACACATCCTTTTTTTTTTAAGAGGAATAAACTCGCGGAGAACCGGGCGCACTCCCCGAATATCGGATGGTACGGCGATCGCCGTCGGCCCCGGCGATTACTTACGCGCGACTCAAGGACTCAAATCGGAATCGAACCCGTGACCTCCCGACGAGAGAGGACCCACGTCCGCTGTTGGGTTGAGCCTGTCCCTTGGGTGATGGAATACACATCCTACATCCTAAGGAAATAGCCTTCCTTTTCACTCTCCTATCAAATAATTTTTAGAATTGTCCCGATGAAAAAAAATTCCCTCTTTTTATTTCAATGAAATACATCCTAGAAACCTATTCCGCCTCTAAATTTATTGGATAATATGTTTGGGTTCTAATTCCATGTTTTATTTATGTTTGAGTGCCAAACATAAATCAAAATAGAAATATCTACATCCTTAAAATTCATTTGTTCTTCCTCTCTTTCCAATTCATTAGTAAAATTATACACACTATTTTTCTTTTTCAATGGAATACACATCCTAGGGAAACCACTGTGAACACTTATCCTTTTTTTTCAATGAAATATACACCATACAACCCTCTAAGCACTCCCTTCATTTTAAGGATGGTACTCAAAGGTTTTTTTTTCCAAAAAAAATCACATCAAATTCATCTATTGCATAGCTATTACGCTCTTCACACTCATATGAACCTTGATGACTTCTAACCTCCCCGTAAATAGCTAATGACTTCTAACTCGTATTTATAATAGAGCAACCACTCTTCACACCATATGAACCTTTCCTCTAAATAGTTGATGATATGAACCTTGATGACTTCTAACACGGATCTATAATAGAGCAACCACTCTTCACACCATATGAACCTTTCCTCTAAATAGTTGACGACTTCTAACCTCGGAGGTTATTATTCAATGGTAATGTCAAATAGTTGATGACTTCTACCCTACGGGTGTAAGGTAATTATTCGGTGAATGAGTACAAATGCCTCGAGATTGATTTCAACAACGAACTTAATTGGGAGGACTTGCGAGAAAGAAGAGAATCTTAGGAGCATGGAAAACATTATATGATCTTCAAAACATATGTAGAGAGCGGAGTTATGGGATTGGAAAAT
The DNA here is from genome assembly GCA_034641835.2 of Pinus albicaulis. Classification (NCBI taxonomy): domain Eukaryota; kingdom Viridiplantae; phylum Streptophyta; class Pinopsida; order Pinales; family Pinaceae; genus Pinus; species Pinus albicaulis. Next base: position 2,396 of record JAXQQM020065594.1, read on the forward strand.
CTATTGAAGATTAAAGTGATTTTGGACTCCTAGTTTGTCTACTTGATGCTATATAGGTGTGAATTGTGGGCTAGTAGCACTCGTGTCTCAAAATGGAAGCAAATTGAGAAAATCAAAAAACGCTTAATCATGAGCAAGTTCAAAATAAAATTTTGGTACCATGAGATAATGTTGAGTGAAACATGGGCAACTCCCATCGAAGCGATTGTTATGGTGTGGCTTATAAGATATCTAAAAAGAATTGAGCAAATGGGAGTAGGTAGATGTCCTAAAGCTATCTTCAAGGAAGGCATGATGAAAGAAAGAAAACATGGATGAGACAAAACAACATATAGATGCAAAAATGGAATATCTACCTCAAAGCTTGTCCCACAAATAGAAAGGAGCTAAAGAATTTTGTTATGGAGAAGTTTCGTGAACGAGGCATGGGCAAAAGAATTGGGTAGAAAGAAGTACTACATTGAAGAATTCAACCCTATGTATGATCTCCAACAAAACGAGTACATTGGAGTTAACGATGCATGTGAGGAAAAGGTTCTTATTGTTAAATTAAGAACCAATTCCATCACTTGATGTGAAACATGACAATGGAAAAGGCCTAAAGAAGCTTGAGAAGAGTGTGTACATTTTGTATGTCTAGGGCGGTGGAATTGGAAAAACATTGCATTTTGGAATGTGATGCGTTCAAAGACATAGAGAAAGTTATGGGAATATGTTAGCAATTAGTTTCTTGACATTGTATTTTCAGTAATGAGATTGTTGGAAATAGTTGGGTCGCTCATCATCAAATTGAATAAAAATTAGCTGAAATACAAAAGACAAAAAATAGTCTAATAAACATTACATTATTATTTCATTTTTCATAGTCCTATAAACCATAAACATTTTTCATAGTCCTATAAACCATAAACTATTTTTAGTCAGTGCTTCCGTCGCTGGCAGATGAACAGGCCTACGTCTCAGAGCAAAAGTTATATCGCCGTTGCCGGGGATCGAACCCGGGTCACCCGCGTGACAGGCGGGAATACTTACCACTATACTACAACGACACGATGAAAGCTTGCTGATGCTTCAGACGATATGATACCTACAATCAAACCCCCGTTTCTCAATTTATATCGATAGAGGTAAGTGCAACTCCTGACTGCATCAAGCGGGAGTCTAACCGGGGTTTATACGGTAACAGGGTATCATTCTAGCACTAGCCTACTAGTTAAGTATTTAAAATCAATATGATTTTATTTTTCTCTGTTTAATGTCTGAATTTCAATCCGGTTAATAATTTTATATAACAACACACCCTTTTATGTATTTTTTATCACTTTATATTGATAAATCTTCATAAATAGCGATTTTTCGTATGCTAATATAAAAATATTAATTTAAGGATATTTTATATTTTTGATAATATTTTTTTTTAAAGGTATAGAAATAGGTTAACTACACAATATTTATATTGGGTAGAAATAGGTTAACTATCTAATATTTATATTTTTTAAAGTAAAAGTATGTATTTTATTAACTGCCAGTATAGCATTTTAAGTGGTATGATTTTTTTTAAATAATTTTGCAAGCTTGTTTTAACAACTATGTTATTATAAGTAATATAAATTTTTTGATTATGTTGAAAAAATAAACCAACCTTAATTCATCTTAGATGAAAAGGTCAAATTTTTTAATGTGTAATTTTTTTTAATATAAAAAATTGAAACACAACATAAATTAAATGATAATATTTACACCTTAAAATATTTGTTCTTTTAGATGTTTGGTAGATTTAGAGTAAAAAAGGGGAAACATATTGAACTCATTACCATAACAAAGTTTTTTATTATGTTAATACTTTTATTGAGTCCAAAGTGATACATTTGTCAAAATATTATCATTCCAAAGTCCTCCAATTTCCAAGCTAGGCATTTGTTTGCATCTATGGAAAGGATCACATGTGAAGTCCTATACATGTGGTTATACCTTTTAGCATATAACACAATTGGTTGACATGACAAAGTCACGAAATAAAATCTTCTCCATTCCCTAGCAAATTATCCTAATTTGTTAACTACATTATTTCATTGTATATCTATTTAAAGTTTGGTGTCATCATATGCTCTATCACAAAGGGATTGGGATGGAGTCAATTTTTCAAACTGTTGACTCCTTGAGGGAAATGGAAAGGATCTCGATTCATGCATCTTGCTAACTCTCACAATGCGAGTATTATACTCTACATGTGCCTTCTCTGATTATGAATATCGTTAGATCAATGTAATGCTTTATAGACTGAATATTTCCCTTGGGAGCCATAATTTGAAAAGGCCATTAATGGTTCCACTAGACCACTCTAGATCCATGGACTAGAAAGAATATTCATGAGCAATCAAGCATAGACATTGGAATGGGAAAATCATCAATAAAATTTAAATGTTAACATAAAGATATTTGTCATAAGAAATTTGAAATAAAATGATTGCCCCAACCTTTACCAAGGCATAACTTTGAAGTTGCTTAGATTAGTTTTGGCATTGTAATAACTTCACCCTAAGATTTCCCCACATGAGATGATCCAAGGGCTAACCAAGAGCTAAAATCTTATAAACTTTGAACAAAATGTCATTAATTTTAAGGATTAAAGTAAATCATATAGCAAACCATTAGGGGTAGTAGCCCGAGTGGTTAGGAATCACAGTGATAATGCCACCCACATCGATTTGAATTCTAGCTAACATTATTCAATATGGCTTGCAAATTATCATATCGAGTGATCAAATTGGATCACTATATAAATTTTCATTTATATCAATGTTTTTAGAGTGAAAAAAATGAAGGAAACAACTGATTAGATTAGATCACTATATAATTTTTCATTTATATTAATGCTTTTAGAGTGAAAAAATTGAAGGAAACAACTTATAAGAATAGTCACTGTCGATGGGACCTACTTTAGAGAATTGGATTTTGAAACCCTTCGGGACAGGTTTGAGTCCTTAAATGACATTTTCTTGGGGGGATTGGGGGGGGGAGGGGGGGTTGGGGTGGTGGGGGTAAAAATTTCCCTTTTAAGAAATAGACCATACGACATTGTCTTACACTCAAATACCTTTCCAACGATGCAAGAATCATGTCAAACAAAGTTTTGATGCAAAAGTTATGCATCCTCAAAGTTGACCTAATGTGATTGAACACTATAATTCGAAAAGTTATCATGTCATCCCTCGTTAATTATGAAAAAGGTGATAGCCACATGTGCATTATGAAGAAAACCCCTTAAGGGTAAAATTTGTAACTCTATTTGAAGTTGAAGGAGTAAAACTTAACCCCTAATTAGCTATCAATTTGTGTTATAACTAGGCCACTAGGAGGAAAGGGGGTTCTATTCTATTTGCTTGCATTTTGTTCCATAGTTACAAAATAGAGTAGCTGAGTGTGCATAGATAGAGAGCATAACAGAGGGGATTTGTATTTTGTAGTAGCCCATGGGCCACATGTCTCAGGTAACTCTAGAGGGAACGTCTTCTCCTTTGTATTTCCATCATTTCCATTATAAAGAAAAGAGGTCATATCAACCTCATATCCCAACTGAGTTTGAATCTCTCAAAAGGGTTCCTAGAGCATATCTCAGGGTTCATTGTGGTTTGTGAGTGACCGTCTTTACATATTTTCTATTTTATGCATTTTATCGATTGCATGTATAGATGAAAAAATCAGTAATAAAATTTCTTTAATCAAAAGGAATTAACCCTTCATATTATATCTTTCGGTTTATTTTAATAGATTTTTTGTGATGAACTATGCAACGAAATATCCAAGGTACTTTAGAGATCATCGATTAAGTAGGTTTTTCTTATTAGCAACGCTACATGATCCTTGGCAGCAACAATGATTTTATGTTCTAGTTATCGGTTCCCCCCTAACACAAAAAAAAGAAAAGAAAAACAAGAAAATCATAAAACATCGCTTAAGACATTTTAGTCATACAATATAAATATATTGAACATAATTAATATAAAACATATATAAAGACATAATAAAGACACTATTTGTCTAAATTTAGTGACAATTAAATAGTAGTTGTAGCAATACGCACAATTATTTTAATTAATACATTTGTCTTATGAATATCTCATTTTTATCTTATTAGTCTCTACCCAGGCAAGGCTCTAGCAATCAATTTTCTTGTTGAACATTATTAGATTTGCATTGACCATGAAAATAACTTTATAAATAATTAAAGTGTTTTTTATTTTAATTTAAAAAAATAATTTGTTAGCATTTCATTGGCTTAAAAATTTGTGTCTTATTGCAAGGTTCTTGAAATATGTACGATGTTGCCCATGAAATTAGCTCACCCTCAGAACTCGCCAGTTTTCACAGGGATTATCATTTTTCACGGTATCTTTTGATCTAGTTAAATAAATTGATAAATTTAATACATATATGAACGTATATTATTAACTTGACAATTATAGCCTTCCAGAGTTTTGAACCCAATCGTCCCAGAGATCGCTATTTCATTAATGTAATTAAAGGGCCTATTTATTTCATGAAAATCATGAGGTCAAGGGCTTTAATCAACATTATAAGATAAAGGATATGGTCATTCTTGTGGGGTCTCTTATGCTCAGAGCTTTTGTTGTGCACCCTGGTTTTCTCTTTGTCTTCCCTGCATTGTTTGGAATAGGGATACAATCAACACTTATACATAATTATATGGTTAAATAATTTGTGTCTATATTAATCTATCTTTCCTAGATTTATTACCTTTGAGTTACATGTGAGGTTTCAATTCAACTTTTCTTTACTCAAATAAAGGGGGATTGAAGAGCATAGTATTGTCTATGATCTTCAAACCATTTCAATAAAAGAATTATTTGAAATGGGTAGTTTTTTTCACCATATTTTTTCTGTTCAAATTTTCTTCTTTGGTGCCAAAGGATATATACTATCAATGATGTTTAAGGCTTATTAATAAGGTATTCAAAATTTAAACTTATTTATATAAGGAACTACAAATGTGGTGCACTTAATTGAAGATAAAAATTTATGAAATAGTTTAATTAAAAATACTTTAGAATTGATATAATATTATTACAAGAGGTGAGAATGCAGAGATATGGTCGCAATTTATTGTTTAATCCCACGTTTTTTTATTTTTTTGGAATGCCTTTCATTGAATGAAGGCTAGTGATTAAAAATTACATTTGGATGTGCTTCAATTCTACTAGGCATACACTACTTGAATGCTTGTATATTTACTTCATTAAAATAATAATCTTTGGAATGATAATGTATAAGATGGATTGTTTGAAACATTATTATAAACAATTTTTTTTTATCATTTTAAAAATTTGGGTCAAAGCATGGAGCTGGGTTACACTTTTTGGCGAAATGAGGGTGCGTTTTGCTTAAAAAGAGATGCTTGATCAAGCAATTTTAAGCGCTCGATCGAGTTGTTGAGCTACTTAAAAATAACTCGATCGATCATTTAAAGAAACTCTCAATTGAGCCATTTTCTAACCCAAGTTAATGACTCGATCAAGCATTTAAAGAAACTCTCAATTGAATTGTTTTCTAACCCAAGTTAACGACTCGATCGAGCGTTTAAAAAAACTCTCAATTGAGCCATTTTCTAACCCGAGTTAACGACTCGATCGAGAGTTATGGCTTGATCGAGCTATATCTTTTGATCGATCCATTGGCTTGATCAAAAGATATAGCTAGATCGAGTGTTATTTCTAATTCAAATAACCTAGCCGCAATCTGCACAATTCATTTTGTTCAGACCACAAGAGGAAAAGGATTTGATGGAAGATTTCTAAGCTCGACCGAGATGGAGGAACTCAATCTAGCTACCCATCAACCTAACCAATGACCCAAAAGCTCATTCCAAGGTAGGTTTCCTGCTATTTTTGTCTCTTTTATTTATTTATTTTTCTGCAAAATAAAATAAGTTAATTTGAAAAAAAACCTAGCATACAAAAACTACAAAAAATAATCATGAAACTCACCATGAAAACCACAAAAACCAACCTAAATAAACACCAAGAAAACCCTTGAAGACCAAAAACAACTTATAAAACCACCAAGAAAACCCTTGAAAAGCACAAAAAGGAACAATAATTTAGGTTTTAATTATATATTTTTTAATTCCATTGTATACGTTATTTACAATATTAACATGTTTATTATAAATATTTCCTATGGTAAATTTTATTTTTAATTATTTTACATTTTAAAGATTTTTTTAGTATTTTAGTGAAATTAATTTTCAAAAAAAAGAAGTTTTTGTTATTAGAAATGCATTTTAAATTTTGAACAAATTTGATCAGCAATATACCCAAAAAAATAAAAAATAAAAAAATGAAACTATAAAACTCTCATGGTGAACCTCTATTAAATCAAATAAGAAAATTTATTTCATTTTTTATTTTAAATTTAAATAAATTTATATTTTAAATATTTTTAAATAATAAATATAGAAATTTGTTTTATAAAATTAATTGTATTTAAATAAAATATTTGAACTAAATTAAAATTTGAAAACAAATTTTTTTATTTTATTTAAATAAATTATATTAAATATATATATATATATATATATATATATATATATATATATATATATATATATATATATATGAGCATGTGTTTCCTCTTAAGAGGTCACAGGTTCAAAACCAGAGGGGGGTAGAGTATGTATGCCTTTGTAGACTTAACAGTCAAATCGCTGCGAGGAGGTGGGTCCCTTGTCCCACAAACAAGGGGGTCTCATACACCAATTTAGTGTTTGGCTTGGTCGTGACCTTAAAATTGGATATATATGTATATATATATATATATATTGTTGTAAAGCATAACATAAATATAACAATTATATATATACAACATACCTATATAACTAGATATATAACATAGTTATAGTTATAACATTTCTCGCACACACACATATAACATTTAACATGGTTTTATAACTATTTAAAATTTTCATTACTCATATTTGTAGAATTATTTAATATAATGATACATGACAACTATATATCTCTTAGTTCCCACCCTTATTAAATTTATTAGTTGAGTAATGAATTTGTAACTTATACTTCCTATATTTTTATTTAACTATATAATGCAACATAACATAACTATAACACACACACACACACATGTTTAAGTTTCAACAATGCATTATTGATACATACATTAAATCCATGATGAAAAGTGCATTTAAAGTGGATATATACGCATTTTGACTCTTTTCTAATTTATACCATATGGTTTCATTATGTAGTGTGTCATACCATAAACATTGTCTCCATGTGCTTGCACCTAGTATATGTCATGTGTCAAAATCAAACATTATAATAACTTGTCATGTGGAGTATTTGGTTGGCATGAAGTTTTATTGGATTTTTAAATATGTTTATTTCAAATTTTTACATATATTTACATATTTCCGCTTTATGAATAGAATGCATTATTTATAAATGGGGAAATGTGTAAGTTAGATTTTCAATCACATTTTTCAATTGTGTTTACATGGAAGTCAATGCTTTGGTTGATAATTTATCAAAATAGACACTCTATTTAGTTTAGGACTTTAGCCTATATTTTCTACTTGAGTTTATAAATGGTTTTATTGTCAACATGCTTTCTATGTCAAAATATTTTTCTTGGATTCGTTTACATGTAATATATGTAATTTGCATAGCCATCTCCCATACACCCCCCACTGCAGTCAGTCAGAGTGTTGGGGGATCTGTTATACATGGTCGGGCTAGATCACATAGCCATACTAGAGTGTCTATTCCACTCATAGATCCTCCCCCCAACACAAGTCAGAGATTCAGAGGAAATCTTTCTATCTCTGTTGATGATTTTTTTATGAATAATGGACCTTCTTCAACCATTGTAGATATACATCTTGCATTTTAAATTCTCTTTAAACTTTATGTGTTTATGTCTTGAAATTGTCTTTAATTTTTAAATCGTCTTCAATTGACGTGTTTGGATTTAATATATATCTTATTATGCTTCTAGTTTGTTATATATATATATATATGATTTGCAGACCCTTAGCAGGGTGAAGGCAAGGATCAAATTGCATTGTCGATCCCTCTGTGGAACGACACTATAGCCAGTATCACAATTGAGGATGTTAGGGCCCAACAAACATGGATCACACAAGAGCTAGATAAATCTTTGCTAGTTCGCCTACTAGGTGTAGTTTGTCTGTAATGTTGGATATCATCAACAAGTTGGTCGAGACATACCAAAGGGAAGGCCCACAAAGCCACCTCTTATATTCTATACATAGGATTAGGAGGCTATAGGTTAGACGCCCGCATACTTTGAAGGCAATGAAATATGCCACCATGAACATTGGTATTCATGGGGAGTTGTTTGACATCCCTTCGGAATGTCATGCTAGACATGTTGGTAGGATTCCACTAAAACATTTTAATAATGTTGATGCGGCCCCTTTTGTTTATGATCGATTCATTAGATCTTGGGGCCAGTTCCCCCACCATGAACAGGTCCTGTATTTTAAAAGCATATATATGCAAAGTTCGTGCCACATATGAGGTCGGATTACACCAGCACCAGATCTAAGTTTTATGGACCCAGTTTGGGATGTAGTTATGAATGTGTCAGGGCTCATAGGGACCCTGCGCATGTAGCACCACCAAGTTCAAGATTGTTTCCACGACCATATCAGAGCTTGGTATTACCGACAGAGCTAGAGAAGTTGTCATGGCTTGGTGCTAAGGCTAGGAATACCATTACAGATAACATGCAAAGGACATTGACCATTGCAAATGTCGCATTGCGTGGATATATGAGCATACCACCTTCGTTGCCTCATTTCCTACCAGTTTCATTACATGATGATTCATATCTCAAGATTCTAGGGCATGTCCAACCTTTTTCATATGCATGTACATGTCGTGATACCATCCGTGACACTTGGAGGATGCACGGCCCACGTGACACAAACGAGGTACATATATATGAAACTTTGACTCTTATTGTCAAATTTTACATTATTTATATTAATAAGTTTGTACCAGATTGCATTTATATTAATAATTTCATGATAACAATCATGCACAACCCAACTACATAGATGAGCTTATGAGGTCATCCGAGGGGGCAGCTTACCAGCCAGAGCATCCTTCTCTAGTGCATGTTTCCATGGCTTAGTCTCCTCCACCTCCACCTCATATCACTCATGGACTAACAATTGAGATGAATTTTTTTATTCTTAATATTTCAACATTTCCTTTTCTTAAGTTACATGTATGCATGCTAATTAATTTGTAGGCTAATTATAATTTTTCTTTGCCATTGTGTACAAAGGCCGAGATGCAAGGGGGTGTCGATGTTGTAGTTATTTGGACACATGAGTGGGATGTTGGGTATGGAGGCATTAAGACACAAACAAGGGAGCAACAAATTGAGATTGATTCGACCCCAATCCCACCCGACTTCCATTTTCACTCGACTAAATCACAAGTAGGGGACTATTTAAATGCATACTTCAAAATCATTTATTTCCAGATTATTTATTTTGTATAAATAATTTTTTATTTAGTTTCAATTGGAATGTGTTATATTGCAATACCAGATTATGGACACTCACTCTACACAACGAAACACACATAAAGGTTCTAGAAGTGATACTTTCTAGACTGGACCATATATATTTTGTATATTTTCAAGCTCATTTCATAGGGCATATTCACATGTGATGTACAAACCGTATATTTTCATACATGGACAATTTATGGATGCATGACCATTATTTCAATTTATGGAATGCTTATTATTTTAGTTTGTGGATGTTCATGTGCATAGTGTAATTTGTATATATTTTCATATGGATAGTTTATTATCATACATAGCTAACACGATAACATTTTTTACTTCTCAATAAATAAAATAAGAAAATAAGTATAATATTAGACTATGATGCAAGTCATTTTGATACTTGAAATGAACTAAAATATATGTTTGGTTCAATTAAAATACACAAATAGGATTGAAATACATTTTAAATTCAATTTTAAAAAATGACTTCAACTAGTAATGTTCAACTAATCACTTGTTTTATTAAATTTTATTTATTTTGAGGTCATCTACAACAACTTAGTCATAACACATGACATAATTCATATGTATTGGAATTTAATATACCAAAAAACAATTAATGATAATATTTTAGATAATTTTATATATTTTTAATGTACCATTTTTTGTTTTTGTAATTAAAATGTTGAACCTTGTCTTATTATTGCTAATTTTTTTGCATTGCTCCATTGATAGTGGTGTAATATTACTTAAGGTTTGAAGTTGAAACCACTTGTATGCGAATTTTGTGTTCATCTAGAAACCATTTGGTGTGATAGTTTTTGGTCATCCCCAAACACTTAATGTGTTGTTCATGATAAGCAAAAATCATGTGAAGATGTGGAAAGTTTGTGAGAGACAGGGAAGGTATGGATAGGGATTCTTGTAGATTTTTTTTTTCTTGGGAGTATGATGTAGGAGCATCGTAGCATGGTTGAGGGTAAGCCCAAAAAACCTAGAGCATGGTTACAGGTATGTCAAAAAAACCCAGAGCTTGGTTATGGGTGAGTTGTGAAAATTGAGGATGACAATGTTGATGATGCAAGAGAAGTTGAAGGTATAGGTATAGGGATGAAAATATGATGGTTGAATGAACCATGTACAAGAAAAGCATCCTTGTAGAATGGTGGTTGCATCATTTGGTTAGCCATGCATTCCAGTGGATAGTTATTTCTTTATATGGACACCAACATTTTGGTAATGTTTGTAAATGTTAGGTTGGACCAGGATAGTTGTTTCTTTATATGGACAACATCATTTTGGTAATGTTTGTAAATGTTAGGTTAGATCATACATAGACTTCACTGATGAATATTACGACAACTAGTTATGTTAGGGAGCCTTGGAGTATATAACTCCTACTTATCTTGGGTGTGATAATTAGTTGGAGGAATCTCTTTCTATCATCTAGGATGTAGTTGGGTTGAGAAATATTTGCCCAATTAAATGCTTTGTATATTGGTGTGTGGTTGAAAAATTTGTTCAACTAATTAATTGTGCAATTAATAAATTTTTTCTATATTCGAAAAACATTTGTATATTTATATATATCATTCTCCACTAATTAATCCAAATAATAAAATGGTATACAAAACCAATTAATATGATCAAATTTACAAAATTAAAACATAAAAGAGATTACATTTTAAGAATGAAATTTAATCAAAAGAATCTACTCCGCCATACTGACATGCATTGGTTAAAGAAATGCACTAAAATCTGCTATCAAGTTACTCTGTTGTGCTGTAAAATAAGTATTTGAAAAAGAAGCCTTCAAGACTATATAGACTATATTTCTAAAATATTCAGAAATCTGCTATCAAATTATCCTCCAATAATGTAGAATGTTCAAAAAAAGGGTCGAAGGTTGTATATCCCAATACAATGTATCATTATGATATTTTCTGCTATGTGAACATTCAGAATTTCATCATTCATCAAGTTGTAAACTATGATACAAGTGGGGTTGACATTACTGTGTTATAATGAGATTACTTACTTTATAGGTGAGGGTTTACCACCATTGGGTTAGGTTTTCAGTGGTTATCGTGATAATTCATTGTCATAATTCTATGTCCTTAGGGAAAAGTGTAATCAAATTCTTGTTGAGGTGGGTAAATATATAATGTATTGCGTTGTTCTACCCATTAAACGCTGTTACGTAGAGGGGAAGAATATCATTTGGTCCTCGTCCTTGTATCTAATGGAGAAAGAGGAGCACACAAGTTGTTGCAATAGTTTATATAATAATAATATTATTATATAATTTATATAATATTATGAAATAAAGAGGTCATGGAGTTTGTTTAATTGGTTAATATGAGAAATGTGAAATTGTTAAAACTAAAAATTTAGGTTAAGTTTTTTTTTTAATTGTTATTTAAAATAAATTATTTTTAATAAGTAATTGTATTAATTTTATCTAATAGTTTATTTAATTTTATTGATTGTAAATATTAATTTTATTATTTTATAATAAATTAATGATAATTGATTTTGACTATTAATAAAAATTACATTAATTTTAATTAACAGTTTTTTTTTTTTTTTAAATGTTGAGAGATTTTTTTTCTAAAAATCACATAAAAAAAATAGTTCAAGTGTTTCTAACTATCTAGTGTTATTTAGTGTGGTTTATCTTCGAGGTTAGATGAAGAACCCCATCATGACATTAGATTAAATAGATGAAGAGAGAAATGTTCTAACTATCTAGTGTTATCTAGTGTGGTTCATCTTCAGGGCAAGATGAAGAACCAGATCATGACATTAGATTAAATAGATGAAGAGAGAAATGTTTTGTAGTCGTTAGAATATACCAACTAGTTTTGACTAAAGAGCTATCATTAGTCAAAATTAGTTATATTTTAATGGCTAGAAAACATCTCTCTTCATGTATTTAATTTAGTGCCATGATTTGGTTCTTCATCTTGTCCCAAAGATAAACATTTTTTTATGTGATTTTTGCCAAAAGATCTTTCAACATTCATAATATGGATCACAAAACTTTGAATTCATTTTTACACTGAAGGTGTTCCTATGATGGTTTTCGTCCTCCTCCTTCCAAATAAAAATTAACACATGGCACTGCAACCATCATGGAATTAGTTAGGAAGTGTGTTTTCATTTAAAGTTTTCTAAATCTCATCCTAAATGAAAACATAAAGATTCTAATCTCTAAATTTATCATAAAATTTTGATTTTTCATTGGTTTTTAAGTTAATTTATCATAAAATTAAGTTTTATTGGGTTTTGAAAATAAAATCTATAAAAATATTAAAATAATAATTTAAGTCAATTTATTTTTTTATTTTTATATTTAAATGTTTAAAATCAATTTATAATAAAATTTTTGATAGTTATTATACAAAATTTTAATATATGCTATTAATATATCAAGCGTCATAAAAATTCTCTATGATATATATATATAATTTTTGAGATTTTTTATTTTCATTGGTTTCTAAGTTAATTTATTATAAAATAAAATTTTATTGGATTTTAAAAAATAAATCTATAAAAATATTAGATTTAAAATTATATATATGTGTGTGTGTGTGATTTTATAATAAAAAAAATTATATTTATTATACAAAATTTTAATATATAAGTATTTTTTATTATAATTATATTATATTAAGATATAGTAAAAGAGAGAATAGAAAGGTTTAACAACAGTGAAGAACTACCCAAAGATGTGATGGAGCTTCAATTAGAGTGTAAGGAAATATTTAATTCTTGTAGATTAATCATGAAGTAATGTGACTTTTGTGTCACCTTCTTTTAATCAATAATGGATTGGATGTGCTTGTAATTTATCAAAGCTTTGACCAAAATCAATGTCATTGGTGTTGCTTTTACCCCAAAATGGAAAATTATGGGGACTTTGACGATGATTTGAAGCAGTCAAGGATTGATAGTTTTATTTGCAAGCCCAAGCTTGAGATCACATAAGGTGTGCTTGGGTTTTCACAGGCATGACATAGAAATTTGTTGGTGAATTCAAGATTGTCTACTTTAGAAGGTAATTCCTATTCTAGAAAAAAATTATGTAATTGCAGTCACCATGGGTGAGGTGTGTTACCCATTTCACTTGATTTTCTTTGTTTTCTTCTAAAAGGACTTTTATATCATGGTTCCCATATTTACAAAACATAGAACCTAGAAGTTCAAAACTAACACATAAATGAACTTAACGAGAAAATGATTAATATAATTAGATTGTTTTTCCTAGAAGAGTGTCTCTCTTTCCACCTCTAGAAGAGCATCACTCTACTCTAGTTCCAGCTCCTATGTTGTAATTCCCATTCCTTTTGCTCCGACACTGGACTATATTGAAGGCACTGACAATGACATCTTTCTGAATACCGAAAACGCCTTCTTCAATCCTAATAGTAGCCTAATTTTGCTCAATAGTCATTAAAATATAATAGGTGGAGTCCTCTTCAGAGATTTGTATGCCCCTTTCTAACGTCTCTGAGTGGCTTTAGATATCTGTCATCTACGTATTCTTATCGAGAAGCAATTTTACTCCACTCATAGAAACGATTAACATTGCTTGCATTGGAGTGAGTGGCGAGATGATCTTCCCAAATCTTCTATTCCTTCGGTGTACCTTTGCACCTTTCAAGGCAATTGGACGATTATCTCTGGGCAATGATGCATCCATACTATTTATTCGTGAAGATTGATTAGTTTTTTCACCTTGTCCTGAGGATAAACCACATTAGTTGATTAGAAAAGTCCACCAAATCTTTATGATGTGATTAATATAAAAAACATTTATCTACATTATGAATAGCAAAAATCTTAAATCTGACAAAACTATTTATTTTAAATATTCCTTTTACTTTTTAATTTAATTAAACAAAATTAAATCAAATTAAAATAACTATACATAAAATCATAAAATCATCTGTTCAACTTTATTTAATTTGATCCGATCAACTTCTTTTTCCAAACTATTTGTACAACCTTGCCTTCAAGTTGTTCATTAGTTACTAACACACACCAGCCAATAATAATTTCCTATACACTATTTTTAAACATTATTTTTAAGTTAAAATAATTTCTTCCTTTCTTTCTTTTTTAAATCCTTCTTTTTAAAATATAACCGGTTGTCAACAAACACATTATTTTGAAATATAACAGGTTCTCAACAAACACATTATTTTGAAAGTTTATATTTTCTTTAGTCAGAGTCTTAATGGATTTTCTGCAACTCTGGGAGAATATGCGCAGGCGGGCTCTGAACATTGCACTCGTAGGCTCTGAACCATGCACTGTTTCTGCACTTCCCTTTCATGGTAATCATATACCATGAAAGATAATCTATTGGCGGGCATTTCTATTGGTAATAGAGTAAATAATAACCCAATAAACAATGAGTGTATATATACAAATTTATAAAAGTACCCTTTGTTTAGTCGAAAGGGCCATAGTACTTTCAATTACTAGTACCTTTTAATTTCACTTTAATGTGGGGTAGGGTGGGGTGAATAGAATTTCTAGCGTGGGCATCAACAGTGGTATAAAATTAAGCTTTGGTGTGAAAAAAACCTTTTCAGGTTTTATAAACTTATTTTTAAATTTTTATTTTTTTTGTAAATTCGGTAGGACCTTCTATTTTCGATTTATCAAAAAAGGACAGGCTACAAAATATAGAGTTTTTCTATGGCCTCAACCTGCCCCGAGGAAACCAGGTCTGTTGGCCATCTGAGTGCATGAAAAGCTTGCCAAAACCGAAATTGTCTTTTTCTCCTATATGCCGCTTGAACTAGCTGTCCTACTATGACATTATAATCAAGACTAAAACAGAAACTCAATACAACAAATATCCAAAAGTACATATAACAACTTCCTAAGCCAACTATCCATCAGAGGAAGAAACTGGTGCTGGATCCTTCACAGTGGATCCAGGCATATCTACTTGCTGCATTTGCTGGAGCAGCTTCTCCATGCGTCCAATCTTGTCATCTGTTCTCTTAATTCTATCAGTTGCTTGATATTGGGTGATTTTAATATGGTGTAGCTGACATTGAATATCTTCCAGCAGTTCTTTGACCTGAGGTTCACTCTTTAGCTGTCCTACTTTGTCCTGGGTGGGCTTAAAACTTTGCATTGCCTTTGCAAGAAGGCATTTCAGAAGCCAGTAAGTATGGATGGTCTGGTTTAATAAAGTAAGTCTGCCCCGGGTGTTTCCAGGATCCTTGATGAAATCCAAAATCTCTGCTTCAGTCTCATTGTCCTCTGGTTCAATCTGCAGGTCTCTTTCCCAACCTCGAATTTGTTGGCGCACTGGTGAAGAATTGCCCATGATATAACTGACAACCAGATTCTCCAAATGTTCCTGGTTAGTTTTTCTACCTCTTTTCTTTGAAACTTGCTCTGGCTGCACCTTCTGTTTGCCTTTCGCAATCTCAGACCTTAAACAACGTTTCCCCATCCTTATCCTGTGCCTATACAACGAATACATAATGTATGAAAGAGCATACAGGAGGTTAGAAGGACTATTCAAATGAAACAAGTTTACGGACAGCTTGTATCTGTCAACAGTGCGATAATTAGGACTGCCTGGGCACAACTTAATGACCCAGGACTGTCGCTGCCCCAATTCGCTTTTCAAACCAAGGCTATCAGTTTCCAAGGGACGAGAGCTACAGCGGCAGTCATACCTAACTCCCCGAATGAAGATATAATAAACAGTGAGCAAAGAGCCAAAGCCACTATAAATCTGCAGGTTTAAAGCTTGGGTGCACGGTTTGTTCAAGGTGCTATGAAAGGCATTGATACCCGCACGACATTGCAACTCCTTGTGGATTGTTTGCAGCCATGCATGGTGGCAGGGATTATATGAAACCATTGTATGACAAACAAGGACCGACTCTAACCACTGGTTTTTTAAAGGAATAACATTTGGAAGGGTGGTAGCTGCGAATTTTGAACATGGGTCTCTGAAACAAGGATGAACCAACCAAGCATAGTTGCAGGGATTATATAAAACCATTGTATGACTAACAAGGCCCGACTCTAACCACTGGTTTTTTAAAGAAATAATATTTGGATGGATGGTAGCTGTGGAATTTAAACATGGATCTCTGAAACAAGGTTGAACCGATTTGGGCAGGGGAATAAACCACCCAAAAAACCAACATGTAACCCAACTATCCTATGTATAGTCGAAAACCATGATCATATGCCAAGAGGTGAACGCCATGCAATGGAGAAGGAATACCGATACATACCGTTCAAGCGTTTCCCGGTTGATAAATTCCTCGCACCGTCGCTTCTGCTCCCAAGCTTTTGCATGCACAGAGCTTTGCATGAGAAATTGGGGCGAAGGAGGGCGGATACAAACCTTAAGCGGAAAATGTTGTTCGTGCGCTGACAGACTAGGCTGGCTCGCGTACATAGTGATCATTCCAAAGCAGGTGCTCACACACTCCAGTGATCGGATGAGGCGGTGCATCATAATGAGAAGTAATTGCCGGGAGAAGGCCTCCGCTAGAGCGCCACGTTACACCCTCTAATCACCCCGATCGGGGGTAAATTTTTATTATTTATTAGTTAATAATATATAATGTGTAAAAAAAAACTTCATTAGAAGTATGTTAACCAATTTAAAACTAAATATAAAGTTATTTTTTTTGGTTCAAAAATGTAATATTTTTTTTCAATGAAATACATATTTTAGGGAAACTTATTCATTTTTTCTAAATCTAATGTGGATAACATGTGTTTATTGTACAACTTTTCTTTAACTTGTATTTGTGTTTGGGTTCTAATTTCATTGTGTATTTATGTTTGAGTGCCAAACATAAGAAATAAAAAGAAATATCTAGATTAGTGAAATTCATTTATTCTTCAATTTTTTTTCAAATTATTTTTAGAAATGGCGTAGTTAAAAAGAAAACATTTTTTTTTTCAATAGAATACACATCTTAGAAAAACCTGGTAAACACTTCCTCTCACTTTGAGGATGGTATCTAGGGTAAACCATCTACTTTCCTTTTCAAACTCTTTTTTGTTAATGGAATACACATCCTAAGGAAATCCCCTTCCTTTTCACTCTCCTTTCAAATAATTTTTAGAATTGTCCCAGTGAAAAAAAAAATCCACTCACTTTTTTTTTCAATGAAATACACATCCTCGATAATATATGTTCATTGTACAACTTTTTCCCTAACTTGTATTTTTGTTTGGGTTCTAATTCCATGTTTTATTTATGTTTGAGTGCCAAACATAAATCAAAATAGAAATATCTACATCCTTCAAATTCATTCGTTCTTCACTCTCTTTCCAATTCATTAGTAAAATTATACATACTATTTTTCTTTTTCAATGTAATACACATCCTAGGGAAACCCTAAATAGTTGATGATTTCTAACCTCCAGAGGTTATTATTCAATAGTAATGTCAAATAGTTGATGACTTCTACCCTTTGGTGTGAGGTAATTATTCAGTAAATGAGTACAAATACCTCGGGATTGATTTCAATAACAAACGTAATTGAGAGGACTGCAGAAAGAAGAGAATCTTAGGAGTGTGGAAAACATTATATGCTCTTTAAATCATATGTAGAGAGGCAGAGTTATGGGATTGGAAAATGATTAAAGTGATTTTTGGACTCCTAGTTTGTCTATTGATGCTATATAGGTGTGAATTGTGGGCTAGCAACACTCTATCTCAAAATGGAAGCAAATTGAGAAAATCCAAAAAACGCTTAATTATGAGCAAGTTCAAAATAAAAAGTTCGGTACCTTATGAGATAATGTTGAGTGAAACATGGGCAACTCCTATCAAAGCAATTGCTATGGTGCGGCTCATAAGATATCTAAAAATAATTGAGCAAATGGGAGTAGGTAGATGTCCTAATGCTATCTTCAAGGAAGGCATCAGTGAAAGAAATAAAACATGGATGAGACAAAACTACACATAGATGCAAAAATGGAATACCTACCTCAATGCTTGTCCCACAAATAGAAAGGAGCTAAAGAATTTTGTTATGGAGAAAAGAATTGGGTAGAAAAAAGAAGTACTACATTGAAGAATTCAACCATAAGTATGATCTCCAACAAAACGAGTACATTGGAGCTAGCATTCCTTGGAGGGAAAAGGTTCTTATTGCTCAATTGAGAACCAGCTTGCATCACTTCGGTGTGAAACATGACAATGGAAAAGGCCTAAAGAAGCTTGGGAAGAACAAGTGTGTACATTTTGCACGTCCGGGGCAGTGGAATTGGAAAAACATTTCATTTTGGAATGTGATACGTTCAAAGACATCAGAGAAAGTTATGGGAATATGTTAGCATTGGTTTCTTGGCATTGTCTTTTCAGTGATGGGATTGTTAGAAGGTTGGTGCAGCTCATCATCAAATTGACACAAAGATAGATCAATACTAATGATGTATTGATGTTCAACTGGGGTATTTATAAATAAACCATACACAGAAGACACAGAGTTTAACGTGGTTCACCCAACCATTCTGGGCTACGTCCACCAAACATAGGCATCGGCAATCTTTATTATCAAACAGGAGATTACAAACTCTCACACTCCAAACAATCCGTATGGATACCTGTTATATAGCAAAGAGAATCTAACTGCCTCATAAATCCTCTCACATCAAATTTAGGATGCATTAACTCCCTCCCAACAAACTGGAGCTAATCTAGGAACTAATTCCTATTGTTGTCATCTACTAAGATTTTGCCTATTTTATTGAAAACAAAAAATCTCAACAATCTCCACCTTGACAACAATTAGCCTGATGCCCTGTTATTATTATTTTATCTCTTCTGCAAGCCAAGAGAAGCCAAACACCAGCGTAGCTTCTCTAACAAAACTGGTTTCGTGAACATGTCTGCACAATTCTTCTTTGTATGCACCTTTTCAAGAGAGACTCCCCTTTCAGTGATAACCTGTCTTACAAAATGGTACTTGATCGGTATATGCTTTGATTTACTATGATAGGCCGGATTCTTAGCCAAATGTATTGCACTTTGACTGTCACAAAATAACTTGATGTTGTCCTGCAACCTACCAAATTCACCAAACAAACCTTTCAACCAAACTCAAGCCAAGCATGAGAAGCAAGAATATTCGTTTTCAAGAGGGAGAAAAGAAGAATGTTCTCAGAAGTGATCTCACCGATAGCTCCACCTGCAAGAGTAAAGACGTACCCTGAAGTTGACCTTCTCTTATCCAAATCACCTGCAAAATCGGAATCAACATATCCGCAAACAAATTCACTACTCTTATTGTAAGTGATACAATAGCTACTTGTGCCTCTCAAGTACCGAAGCACCCATTTTACTGCTGACCAGTATTCTTTACCCGGATTTGCCATATACCTGTTGACAACCCCAACTGCATGTGAAATATCCGGTCGAGTACAAACCATCGCATACATCAAACATCCTACTACATTAGCATATGGAATTCGAGACATATAATCCTTTTCTTCATCTGTATTAGGACATAAACTGGAAGAAAGCTTAAAATGGGAAGCTAAAGGGACTGACACAGGCTTCACATTATTCATACCAAATCTCAAAAGTATCTTCTCAACATACTTCTGTTGTGATAGCCACAGCTTACCATTACTCCTGTCTCTGAAAATTTCCATGCCCAAAATCTGTCTTGCTGCTCCTAGATCTTTCATATCGAATGTCCTTGCCATCTGAGTCTTCAACCTGTTGATTTCATCAATGCTTTTGCTTGCTAAAAGCATATCGTCAACATACAACACTAAGATAATGAACATGCCATTACTTAACTGCTTAAAGTAAACACAATGATCATATTCACTTCTTATATATTTTTGACTCAACATGAAAGAATCAAATTTCTCGTACCACTGTCGAGGCGACTGCTTCAGACCATACAATGACTTCTTGAGCCTGCAGACAAATTTCTTATTGCGATGCTGAACAAACCCTTCCGGTTGTTCCATATAAATTTCCTCATCTAAATCACCATGTAAAAACGCAGTCTTAACATCTAGTTGTTGTAATTCTAAATCAAGCAAAGCAACTAACGCTAACACAATTCTGATTGAAACTATTTTAACAACTGGTGAAAAAATCTCATGAAAATCTATGCCTGCTTTCTGAGAAAACCCTTTTGCAACCAGCCTTGCTTTGTATCTGTCCTCCGAATCATTCACACCCCGTTTTACCTTGAAAACCCATTTACATCCCACAGTTTTCCTGCCTTTGGGAAGTTCAACCAGATCCCATGTGCCATTCTTACCTAAGGCCATCATTTCTTCCTTCATGGCTGCTTTCCATTTGTCACTTTTCGAACCTTCTATAGCTTCCTGATAGCACAGAGGTTCATCATCGTTAGTTGTCAAAGCAACTGAAGTAACATAATCATCAGACCTTCTCGGAGGGCGTTTGATTCTTGTAGATCTCCTTAAGGATGTTTCTGGTGCTTCCACAATTGGCTGACTACCATCTGTAGGAACTTCTTCATGATCACCATCTGAGACCTGTTCATGACCTACATCTGAACCCTGTTCATAATCTGATTCTGAAACCTGTTCATGACTAGAATCTGAACTATGATCATCATGACTATCATTAGAAGTGTTGTCAAACTGAATGTGCTGAAAATCAGATACATCATCCCGTTTCAATTTATTATCTACATCTAACTGTACAAGAGAGGATTCATCAAACTTTACATCTCTATTGATGATGATTTTGCGGGTAGTAGGATCCCACAATCTAAATCCCTTTGTTCCATCACCATACCCAACAAAGATATACCTTTTTGATTTTGGATCTAATTTAGTTCACTGATGTTTAGGCACTAGAGCATATGCATCACAACCAAACACTCTGAGTTTAGAATAATCACAAGGGTGACCTTTCCATACCTCTTGAGGAATCTTGCAACCTATCGCTGTCGATGGCGACCGATTTATCACATAACAAGCTGTAGCCACCGCTTCTGTCCACAACTCCTTCTGCAAACCAGCGTTACTCAGCATACTCCTTGCTCTCTCCAAAAGAGTCATGTTCATGCGTTCAACAACTCCATTTTGCTGAGGAGTATAAACAGTAGTCTTATGTCTCTCGATCCCTGCATCCTTGCAATAGTTTTCAAACTCCTTGGAAGTAAACTCACCACCATTGTCAGTTCTTAAACATTTTATAGTTCTACCAGTGATGTTTTCTACCAATGCTCTAAACTGCTTGAAAACTGAAAAAACATCAGACTTTCTTTTCAACATGTAGACCCACACCTTCCTAGAAAAATCATCAATGAACGACACAAAATATGACGAGCCACCATAGGACGCTGTAGGGGCTGGTCCCCAAACATCTGAATGGATATAAGCAAGTATGCCTTTACTAGTATGTTTTCCTGTTTTAAACTTTTGTTTACTTTGTTTTCCAAACAGACAATGCTTACAGAAATCTAACTTTCCAGACTTCAGATTTGGAAGTAACTTGCGATCAGCCAAAATTTTCAACCCTCTTTCACTCATATGCCCCAATCTTTGATGCCATAAGTGAATGGAACTACTGTCGTGTTCAGACACAGTAGACACAAAATCTGACCCTGTACCTCCTTCTAACTGAAATAGATTTCCTACTTTCTTAGCTTTCATAACTAGTAAAATGCCTTTGTAAATTTTCATTACTCCACCTTGAATTACAATTTTATATCCATTTGAATCAAGTGCTCCTAATGAAATCAAATTTTTCCTTAAATCTGGTACATGCCTCACATCAGTTAATATTCTAGTTGTCCCATCAAACATTTGTAGTTGTATGCTCCCAATCCCCATAATATTACATGTTACATCATTACCCATGTACACAACTCCATCATTAATTGATTTATATTCCTTAAACCATTCTTTATGGATACACATGTGGTTTGATGCACCGAAATCTAACAACCAATGTTGACCATGATTTGACACATTAACTGATAATACTTCGTCGCTCATACCTGAACCAGATGCCGAACCTGTATCTGTCGTGTTTGCTTCCTTCTTCTCTGTCGATGAAGCTTCTTTAGAAGATTGTTGTCGCTTCCAGCAATCCTTCTTCAAATGCCCCGATTTGCCACAAAACCAGCACTTTACTTTACTCTTCTTCCCTTTCGATTTTGAACGCGAGTCACTGTGCTTACCAGAGCGTCTTTCTCTAGAACGACCTCTAGCCATCATTGCCTCTGATGTAGAGGTGTCAGCATTCGACCGCTTCCTGGTCTCCTCGGACAACAAAGCTCCAACCACATCATCAAACTCAAGGATGTCTGCAGTACTAAAGCTTATGGAAGTAACAAAGTGATCCCACGATTCGGGCAATGAACACAATAGAGTTATTGCCTTATCCTCTGAATCAAATTTTACATCTAGACTTTGTAATTTTACCAATAGAGTATTGAAAACATTCAGATGGTCAGTAATCGAGGTACCTTCCTTCATCCGCAAACCATAAAGCTGTCGCTTCAGGAGAATCCGATTTGTCAAGGATTTCGTCATGTAGAGCTTCTCAAGCTTCGACCACAAGCCTGCGGCGGTCTTCTCTGACACAATGTTGAACAGAACGTCATCCGCCATACATAACCGAATTGCGCTCAGAGCTCTGTCATCCAACTCATCCCATTCATCCTCCGTCAAGGAAGAAGGCTTTTTGCTTTTCCCCAACAGCGCTTTCGCCACGCCTTGTTGAATCAGCAGATCGTGCATCTTAACCTTCCAGATCTCGAAGTTGTTTTTGCCATTGAACTTCTCGATTTCAAACCAGGCACTCTGAGTTTTCGCCATCTTGTATCAACCAAAAAACAACAATAATCTCCAAAACTAACTGTTAAATACCAGCAATTAAAAAACTGCCTATGCCTTACTGCCTTTGCTTTAAAAAAAACTTTTTGCTGTGAATTACAATACATAAAACTGAGTATTAAATTCCCAATCGGTGCATTGGACCTGAGTCAATTATTGACTCACGATTCACTCTGTTGTGCATTATAGATTGGTCTTATATATCGTTTGTGGTTTCCTCAATAAGACATTTTCAAATTCTCACAAATGGGGTCCATTGTCACAAATATCACGTCCATATTCCAACTGATTTAAAAAACCTATTCAACTTTCAAATGAGCGTTGAATTTGTCTTCTTTTTTTTTTTGTTAACTTAGATGGAGCCTTTGTGAAAAAACCACCTTACATTGGAATAAAAAAAACGATTTGCGCACCATCAAAATGATGTCAACCATATAAAATTCAATGGAACTTTGTGAAATAGTTCATTTCACAGCAAACTTACACTTACAAATAAAACAATAAACCACGCAACAACAGTGATTATACACACCACCAATAATCCACGCAACAGTAGTGATTATGCGCACCACCAATAATCCACACAACAGCGATGATTGAAAACATTACCAGCGCTCCACGCAGCACCAACAATCAATGGTCATACGCACTCCAGCAATATTACGTAGCACTCCACGCACCAGTGCTGTTTTATGGTGTTAATCCTTCCACGCCGCAGGTTTCAGCGATCTCCACACAGGTAATACGCATCAGGTCACACGCATCAGCACCTCCAAGCCTTTGCGCTCCACCTCCAGCACGCAATTCAACCCGGCTAGCAATCTTCACGCAGGCGGACAGAAATTCAACACAGCCAGCGCTCAACTGCGCGCTCCTCCAACATGCTCCGATACCACTTGTTGGAGATACGGCAGCGGAAATATAAAACTAATGACACACAGAACACACAGCATTCAAAACACAGATAAAGAACACAGTTTTTAACGTGGTTCACCCAACCAATCTGGGCTACGTCCACCTACATAGGCATCGGCAATCTTTATTATCAAACAGGAGATTACAAACTCTCACACCCACTCAAACCATCCGTATGGATACCTGTTTTATAGCAAGGAGAATCTAACTGCCTCATAAATCCTCTCACATCAAATTTAGGATGCATTAACTCCCTCCCAACAAACTGGAGCTAATCTAGGAACTAATTCCTATTGTTGTCACACACTGAGATTTTTGCCTATTTTATTTAAAACAGAACATCTTAACATTTTTATATTACCCGATTTTATGATATAAATTCAATTATTATCAATGTGGCATTAGATATTTAATTAATATTAATTATTGTGTTTAGAGTCATTTTAATAAATTTTGTAATGTTATGTAAATATTTTGACTAGATCAAAATAAAATTAAATTCAAAAAAAAATAAAATTAAAAAAAATAATTGTAAAGTTCAAATTATTTAAAATAAAATAGGTTGAACTTATTTAAATCATTACTTGATTTTGAGTTCTAATTTTTGACAATCTCTGATTTTACTAATGCTATATATATATATATATATATATATATAAACAACCTAGATCCATATTAATTATGGATTTGTAATGGTCAAGAGCAATCAAATCTCTTGAGATAGAAACTGTTTCTCAAGATTTGTAGATTTGCACTTTGAGAGATTTCATTTACAAGTTTATTGTTTAAGAGGTACAATCAATTTATTGAATTCAAATCCTTCAATATCTAGTCATTGCCTTAACCAAAAATACTAGTCATTGCCTTAATAACTTTGATATTATTTAATTCTTAAAAATTTCAAGTCATGATAAAATGTAGAAGTGTTAAATATTTTTATCATTTACAATGAAAATATAAGGCAGTTTTTCTAAAATTAAATATACTTTGAAAATTTCTAAAAAATTACTCTGGAAATGATCTAATTTTTTAAATTAATTAAAAATCAAGGCAACCTAACAAATTTGTCACGCATTATTCCTTGAAAATCAATTTAAGTCATGAATTAAAATAATAAATAAAAAAATCAACAAATTCTCAACTTAAATTAAAATAAAAAACCTTAGCCAATAGTTTATTGAACTTAACCACCATAGCACCATACATAAACAATACCAATAATATAGTGGTGACAAAAATAACTTTCAAAAGCAATATAATATTATCTTATAACATATTATAACATATTAATACAACTAGTCTTCAAACTCTTCCTTCTTTTAAAGCATACTGAAATGTTTGTATTAAAACAATCGTCTTAATATATAAGATTTTTGTTTTTTTAATAAAATTTTTGTTATCTATATATCCTAAAGCTATATTATATAGAAAATGCACGATTTTCACTCTTAATTACATGAAATCATAAAAGAAACTAAAGTATCAATAATATGGATAATAAAGTATCAATAATATGACGGATAATGATAGATACAACACAATTTATACAAATGCTCTGCTCTAGGTTCAACTTTCAATTTATACACAATTTTCAATTTATACACATTTTAATAAAAATTATTTGAATATATATAACACATATATTTTTTCAAATGTTTATTTACCATTATGTGTTTAAAGTGGAAGACTTTATTTGACGTGGTTGTGCATATTTACGTATATATATTTGACGAAAAGGAGAGTCGGCAACGTGGTTGTGGGTAAGAAATAGGATATGTAGAGAGACATGCACAATGGCAAAGTAACCCTGACTTTATAAATTGGTATGTTTAAAGTAAGGAGTTTATATGGAGAAGAAAATTGAAGGAATTTAAATTTAGTTTTAATAATTAAAAATATGATTACGTGGAAATATGATTAATGGAGTGATGGTTCCCGATTATCCATAAGTCATGGGGAGAGACATGCGTATGATTAAAGTAATTATGATTTTGGGAATTGGTTTGTTTAAAGTCAAATCATGTGTGAAGTAATTATGATTTTGAGAATTGGTTTGTTTAAAGTAAAGCAAAAGATTAAGGAATTTTAATTTGGTTAATTATGTTGTAAAGTGTTATTATTTGAAAACAATTCTCTTAGTTGCCACTGTGTTCATATTTGAGTTATTGGATCAAACGTTAGACGATTGAAATGTTTTAGGCCATTAAGATCAAGTAAATATTTCTATATATGTTTTTTATAATGTTAATTTTTTCTTTTTAATAAGTTAGATTGAATTTAGGTTTTGGTCACATTTAAGTTAAAATGTTGTTATTAAAAATTTGTTAGATTTTAACCTCAATTTTTTTAATAAAATTTAAATTAATAACTTAATAAACTAGATTTAACATAAATTAGTTTAATGAATAAAAAAAATCGTAAAATAACATTCCCTCCAAAACTTGATTACGGAAGCATTACCCAACACACTAAAACTAAAAGGACATATTAAGAAGAACAACGTAACGGTTCTCCTTGACACCGGCAGTACCCACAATTTTTTAGATCCGACCATTGCCAAAAGACTCAACATCTTTACGTTTCCCATGCCCAATATGAAGGTAATGGTGGCCGATGGTAAGAAAATTGAGAAGGTAGGGAAATGCCATAAAGTCAAATTGCAGATTCAAAATTTTAATTTAGAGTCTCCATTCTACACCGTGCCATTACGAGGAGTAGATGTGGTCGTAGGAATTCAATGGCTACAAACCTTAGGTACGTATTCTGTCAACCATCAGAAGCGGTTTATAAGCTTTAAGTGGGAAGGGCAGAAGCACAAGTTGTATGGATTCCAAGCACAGAAAATCAAATCATGTCATCATCCCAGATGATGAAGATGATTCGAAAAGGAGCGCCAACCTATATAGTACAATTTCATCAGTTAAAAAGTTTATCTACAAAAAGGATCAGCAAAGGGTCACCAAAAGTACAAGGACTAGTTTAGAAACACAAAAAAGTATTCCAAGGCCTGCCAACGAAAATTCCTCCTAATAGGGAAATCAAACATACAATAGAAGTCAAGGCAGGATCCGACCCTGTCAACATCAAATCTTATCGCTATCCACATCACCAAAAGATTGAACTCGAGAAGATGCTCCAAGATCTTTTAAAATGTGGGGTCGTCTCAAAAAGCAAGAGCCGCCTCTCGGGAAACCCAAGCATTTGTCAACAATGTCCATCATTATGTATGCTTTGAGGACAAAGCGTCTTTAAGAGAGGGGAAATGTTATGTATAAATTATTAATTATTAGTTAAATATAGTTGTCTTAGGTTTATTAATGTGGAAGGGCATGATCAATGATCATGCCTTTTCGCCAAGGGACACCGTAAGGCTGTATTTAAAGACTTGGTGATTCCCAATTGTAATCATCTCATCTTTTATCAATAATAATATATACTTATTCAAGTTTACCAGAGTTTTTACACTCCATTAAGATAACTCTATGCTCTATGTTCAAATGACAAGTGAAGGTGGATTTACCATACTTAAGCTTCTTAGTAGTCTCTTATGAAGTACAACATGTTATAGTGACAAGTTTTTATTCCATTAAATAATTCTAGTTGTAGAGCAAAGTAAGAGTTCTAGGAGTAGTATTAGAGGAATTCAACGTTCTGAATGTGATAGAAGCAAATAATTTTGTGGAAGGGTGAAGTGTGCCCAATTTGGTCATAAAAACCAAGTGCATCCTTGATGCAGAAAAAATAAATTAACATGCATATTTCGTCATATAGAGGTCTTGAGGACTTTGGCCAAAATGTCTCATCCATTATGAAAAAACACATCTTGCATGCAATTAATGACAAAGAAGTTGTTCCACATCAATTACCTAATATGGATAATTTGATTTGACGTCCAGTAAACATAATTATCCACCCCTTTTTCTAGAGGATCAGTTCAAGCGAGAAGGTTCCTACTACATCTTCTTTCTTATATGTTATTCTTTCCTATACCATAATAACAAAGAAGTTGTTCCACATCATTTACCCAATATGGATATTTTGATTTGACGTCAAGTAAACATAATTCTCCACCCCTTATTCTAGAGGATGACTTGGTGCTGAGAAAGTTCCAACTACCTCTTCTTTCTTATATGTTATTATTTCCTATACCACAACCTTACGACGTTTCCTTTGCAACATGTGGTGCAATTGCTGGTAAAATATATTTTCCCATATAATTTTATATAAAGGTTTGCGTATATAAATATTCAACGCAAATCTTTTGAGATATTATATGTGAAGTGTGAATTTGTTTAATAAAAATCATTTACATAAATGAATCAAATTATTTATGTAAATCAAGACATGCGAGATAAGTATTCATAACAAAGCTGAAATATCCCAGAAAGATCCCTTCTTTCGTATATCTAAAGGAACACTTAACCATAATTTTCTTTTTTCTCATTAAAATTTTAATTTATCGAATTATTCGGTTTTTAAAAATATATATATTATTTAATAATTTTATAAGTATATTTTAGTGGAGATATTTTATCTAATTTTAATTTATAAGGTTAAAGGCTTTTCCTTATAAATATGTAGTAATATAAAAAAGTAGTAGTTTTGGTTTCAATGGATGTTAATGGTCATCATTATTATAAGAGATTAAATTATAAAAAAAATCTATAATATAAATATAAGAGAGTAAAATATATAAATTTTATGAAATAAAATATTGTTAATAAAATAAAATTAATAAATATGATATATATATATATATATATATATATATATATATATATATATATATATATATATATATATATATATATTATTTATTATTTAATAATTTATATGATAATTTTATAATTACATTAAATAATTTTGTGAAAAATATATGTGTACAATTTGTTATTCGATAAAATCGATAATTTATATTACAATTTCATAACTATCAAAATTAACCATGTTTTATAAAGGAGGACATAAATATACCCAAGATGAAAAAATATGTGAACATCTTTGATTTAAAGATACTAGATAATTTGAAATTTGAAATATCTTCACATGTTCAATTTTGAACATTTACACAGGTGGATAGGATTAATTGAAAACACCTACTTTAAGTATTTACACAGGTGGATGAGATTAATTGAAAATAGCTACTCCAAAGTGACTAGAATTGTCCCTTCCATTTCCATTGAGGCCATAATAAGCAATCGAGATGTCCAAATTGCAAAAGGAGTTGTAGATCTCGCAACCTAAAACCCATGACAACCCTTATCAGTCACCTCAAAACCTGCAAGTATCATAAGCAATTTTACGATAATTATATTAATGTATAAAACCTAAGGGCACTAATATGAATTTCCAAATTGGAGGTAATTGAGGATTGGAGACTTACCGCTTTTGCCAGGATTTTGTATGAATTGTAGAATAAGAGCGTAATAATCAAGAGAAACAATCTTGAGCCCAGGAAGGACAGGTGTCAGTTGTTTGATTATTGCATTGAGCCCTTCATTGAAAGCAGATGCGATCCCCGGGAAAACACGACTTGGGAATCAATACACCCCTCAAACGCAGCTCGGGGGAATCGAACCTGGGTCCAAGCTTTGATACCATGTAGAGGTTTTCCGTTACACCAAAACTCGCAAGTGTTGGTAAACTTCCAAACCGGTAACTAGGATCCCCGTAACTAGGATCCCTAGGGTGGAAATTATGGATTCCATGGGGGTGCGATGATTACTCCAACAAATGCACTGTTCTCTCAATAGGTAGACATCCCAAAGGAGGAACGTTAATCAACCCAATTTTTCGTGCATTCAGACTATACAGCTCCTGTCAAATCAATAAAAAAAAATTACATCTAACCTAGTCAGAATCAATGCAAATCTCTTAATTAGCTGTAGCGATTAGACTGAAAATCTTTAGATAGAAACTTATTGTTTGCATGCCT
Organism: Pinus albicaulis; assembly: GCA_034641835.2. NCBI lineage: Eukaryota > Viridiplantae > Streptophyta > Pinopsida > Pinales > Pinaceae > Pinus > Pinus albicaulis. The sequence continues at coordinate 32,676 of JAXQQM020065594.1, forward strand.
TAATGTAAGATGCGTATGTCTGCAAGAGAAAATCCGTGTACTGTGAAATGGTAAAGTGAGATGAACGATCTGGAAATAGGAAGTAATTGGCAATGAAGTCATTTGTGCCAATGGCGATGAAATATATTGCCTCACTCAATATCATGGCGCCACGTTCATCTCCCACCAACCCTATCAATCTCGTTTTATATTCTTTGAAATACTCCACTTCTTTCCAGAATGGTATAACCTCCTACAGTTAAACATTAGCCATTAGCCTTATGAATAATATGGAAATTGATCTAAAAGATTGCAGAGATCATCAAAATCAATAGTAAGTAATAATTTAATTAACAACTAACTGATACCAGTATTTCACTTGTTTTGTTATCTAAACCAGATCCTGAAGAAGCAAAGTTAACGCCTGTTATTAAGTCGGAGTCCTGAAGGTTAGGGTCCAGATACGGTGGCAGCAAATCTTTGATACCCAGACCTTCAACTGCAAACATAATTATATTATATCTTCATTTTTGGAGCAAAGAAATTAGAAGCTCTCACAGGATTAATCCAATGAATTTCTATATTATGATACTCACCAAAATAGTCGGGCATGAGTTTTCCATTTGATACACGCCCTGTGGGAATATGGTTGATGAAGTCTCGGCCATAAGGAGGAAAGTTGGCTTTGCTATATGTTGGAATGTAATCGTTATTTCCCGTATCGCCATAGGAATCGCCAAAGAAAAAAACTGCGGGCACTGACACATTCCGAGCCTCTGCAATTAGCCAAATGTTCCTCGTCTGAAACAGCGATATCACCAATAAGAATAAAGTGCCCAATAGAGACGCCGAAACTAAAGATACAGACCTCTTCATGGCTCTGACTGGGTTACAAAGAAGTGTTAAAAGATTTAAATCTTTCCATTAAGTGTTAGTTTAGAAATTAGTTTTTAGTTGGTTCAAACTATTTCTATGTAACTGTCTATATGCATGTATATATAGATTGCTCATAATAGAATAATTTACAGCTTGTGCTCTCCAGCAATCTTTTGTATTTGTTTCTTCTTCTGTCATTCTGTCATGGTATCAGAGTATTGGGGTTCTTCTTGGGCAAAGGTGAACTACTGGAGATTTGTTGTTGAAGATTTGCACTCATTGTTTGAAGCTGTCGTTTGAAGCTTTTGAAGCAGATTGTTGTTGAAGACTTGCACTAGTTGTTTGAAGCTGCCGTTTGAAGATTTTGAAGCAGTAAAGTTGTTACTGCCTACTTTTTCACTGCAGTTTCGTCTTTTTTGTTTGAAGTTGCTAAGTCATTTAAACAAAGGAGCCTCCAACGAGGAATTTGTAAGCCGTGAATTGAGTTCAGTCATCGAAGGTGCATGATTCACAGTTTTTATAGTTGTGTAATCAGTGTTAGAAAAAGGCTAACAAGTGTTTTAATTGATTAGTTTCAACAGTTTGTCTAATCAGCGTTTGAGGAAGGCTTCCATGTTTTCTTTTTACTTGATTCACAGTTAAAAAAAAAAAAAATTGTGTAATCGGCTGCCACAGTTTTTTAGTTGATTGGTTTGGATTTTTAGCCTATTAATGAGGTTGTTGAAAGAAAGGGAATGAGGATGTTGAAAGGAAGGGAATAAGGATATTGAAAGGAAAGGAAATATATCTTTGATGTTGGTGTGAATCTTCAATTATGGGATTTATAAAATTAAGGTGTTGAAATTAAAAAGAGCTAAAAACAACATAGTTTTTAATCACCTTCATTGAAAGTCTATTTGTGCTATCTATTTAGAAGTGTTTTAAAAGGAGTTTTTTTTTCAGTTTTTGATTACTTCAAACATGGCCTCGACAAGTCAGTTTTCAATCCCCATGCCATTATTTAGTGGAAAGAACTATGATTTTTGGAGTCTTAAAATGCAAGCATGTTTACAAGGCTTAGGGTGTTGGGAATCAGTGGAGTTGGGGTTCACAGAACATGACGCAAATACAATTGCTGGTATGACTGCTGCCCAAAGAAAACAATTTGATGAAATCAAACAGAAAGAAGGTAGAGTGAAGTCGTGCATTTTAAATTCCTTAGATGATTCTATTTTTCCTAAAATCACTGCTGCTAAAACTGCTAAATCAATTTGGGATATACTTAAGGTTTCTTATCAAGGAAATGATAAACTAAAAATGGTAAGATTTCAAACTCTCAGAACACAATTTGAAACACTTAAAATGACTGAATCAGAAACCATTGATCAGTTTATGACTAAAGTTATGGGTGTTGTTAATCAGCTTCGGATGAATGGTGAAAAAATAGAAGACCAAAGAATTGTTAAAAAAGTTCTTAGATGTTTGCCTAAAAAATTTGACATGATTGTTACTATTTTTGAATCAAGGGAATTAACAAAATTATCTGTGGAAGAATTAATTGGTTCTTTGTTGGCTCATGAAGCAAGAATTAATTTAGACGTTAGTAATTTAGAGCATGCTTTCAAATCTAAAGCTTCTATGGATAGAGGTAGATACAAAGGTTTTCGTGGCGGGAGAGGAAAAGGTAGAGGACATTCTTAGTCGGATGATAGATCACAGGTAACTCAAGCACATTCAGAGCAGTCTAAAAATCATCATGGTCGTATATGGATAGATCAATCAAAAATTGAATGTCACTACTGCAAAAAATATCATGGCCATTATAAGTCTGAATGTTGAAAATTGCAGTATGTTTTAAGTAAAAACAAAGCCAATGTAACAAACACTGAATGTGAAACATCAGATGCTTTATTTTTGGCATGCCAAGTAACTGTGCAAGTACCTAATAAAGATGTTTGGTTGGTAGACAACGGATGTAGTAATCATATGACTGGTCATAGTGATTTGTTTTCACATCTTTCAGTTCCTCTATTGGTTTGGGTGATGATCACCGGGTTAAAGCTTCAGGAAAGGGTGTTGTGCATGTCTTAACCAAAGAAAATGTTGTGAAGAATATCTATGACGTTTATTATGTACCCAATTTCAAGCATAATTTGTTGAGTGTTGTTCAGTTAGATGCACATGGTTATGATGTTAGCTTTCACCACACTACTTGCACGATTGTTGATAAACATAAGTCTCTTTTTGCAAAGATTCCAATGACAAAGAACAGGTTGTATCAATTACATTTGAAAAGTGAGAAGTTGTATGCACATAATGTTTCAATGCCAACTGACTCTGATCTATGGCATTTGCAATATGGTCATTTACCTATACAAAGTATGAGTTTGTTGCAAAGACAGTCTATGGTGAAAGGTTTGCCTTATTTTTCTAATCACATCTCTTCATGTACAAGTTGTATAATGGGTAAACATAAGCGAGATAGTTTTGCTTCAGCGTCTAATAGAGCAAAAGAACAACTAGAGTTAGTGCATACAGATTTGTGCAGTCCAATGCAATAAAAATCAATTGCTGGCAGTCTCTATTTTCTTACTTTCATTGATGATTTTAGCAGGAAAATTTGGGTGTATTTCATCAAATATAAATCAGAAACCTTTTCGAAGTTTAAGGGGTTCAAAGCCAAGGCTGAAAAATAGAGTAGCAATTTTATTAAAGTTCTGAGGTCTGATAAAGGAGGTGAGTATGAAGCTAACGAATTCATTGATTTTTTCAAACAACATGGTATTAAAAAACAAACGACAACCAGTTATACTCTGTAGTAGAATGGAGTTATGGAAAGAAAGAATCAAACAATTATGAATATGGCTCGAAGTTTGCTCAAAACACGAAATTTGTCTAAAGATTTCTGGGCTGAAGCAGTTGCATGTTCGGTATATATTTTGAATAGATCGCCAACTTCCAGTGTTCAAAATTTTTTACCTGAAGAAGCATGGAGTGGACAAAAGGTAACTGTTTCACACTTTCGCGTATTTGGTTGTATTGCTTTTGCTCATGTTCCAGAAAAATTGAGAAAAAAGCTTGATGATAGGAGCGAAAATTATATTTTTATAGGATATAGTGATCAATCTAAGGCATAGAGATTGTTTAATCATATAACTAAGAAGTTTGTCGTAAGTCGAGATGTGAAATTTCTGGAAGACAAGTCTTGGAATGAAATGGAGAACAATACTTGTTCTGATCCTTTTATTCTGTTAGACAAACATCAAGCACCTGCAACATGCACTCCAAGATTACAGGTTCAAGGCAAAACCAGTAGTAGTTCATCAAGCAGTAGCAGTTCATCATCTTTTGAGCCTGATTCTGATAATCCTAAAATGAGAAACTTAAGTGATATTTATGCACAAGATGATGTTGATGATATTGTAAATTTTTCATTTCTTTCATTTCAACCTACTTGTTTTGAAGAGGCTATAAAAGACAAAGAATAGGTTTGCTATGAATAATGAAATCGATGCTATTGAAAGAAATCAAACTTGGGATTTGGTTGATCTACCTGATGATAAAAATTCTATAGGTGTCAAATGGGTTTTTAAAACAAAGTTAAATGAGAGAGGTGAAGTTGATAAGCACAAAGCAAGATTAGTTGCCAAAGGTTTTTCACAGCAACCTGGCATAGATTATGATGAAACGTTTGCACCTATAGCAAGAATTGACACTGTTCGTTTTTTATTAGCTATTACAGCACAAAATAAGTGGCCGATTTACCAAATGGATGTAAAGTTTTTTTTTTTGAATGGTGTTTTGAATGAAGAAGTGTATGTTGATCAGCCACCTGGTTTCGAAATCAAAAATCAAGAACATAAGGTGTACAGGTTGAAGAAATCATTATATGGCTTGAAGCAAGCTCCAAGAGCTTGGTACAACCGAATAGACCATTACTTGCTAAATAATGGTTTAAGAAGAAGCGACCATGAGCCCACTCTGTATATCAAGAATGATCATCAAGGTAATATTTTGATATTGTGTCTTGATGTTGATGACATAATTTATACAGGTAACATACAGTTAGATGCATTTAAAGCTGCAATGAAAAATGAATTTGAAATGACAGATCTTGGATTAATGAGATACTTCTTAGGTATCGAAGTGAAACAAACACAAGATGGTATGTTTATGAGTCAACAAAAGTATGCTACTGACATTTTGAAAAGGTTTAAGATGGATAGGTGTAAACCGGTGGATACTCCTATTGAAGCCGGTACAAAGTTGAGTAAATATGATGTGGGTACTATTGTTAATGCGACTTTGTATAAGCAACTTGTTGGTAGTATTATGTATCTTATGGCTACTAGACCTGATATAGTATTTGCAGCTAGTTATATTTCTAGGTTTATGGAATCTCCTAAAGACTGTCATTGGAAGGCTGGAAAAAGGGTGTTAAGATATATTGCAGGTACATCTACTTATGGTTTATCGTATGCATCTTCTGCAGACAGTAAGCTTGTTGGTTATACATATAGTGATTATGTAGGATGTATTGATGATCGGAAAAGCACTACTAGATATTCTTTTCTATTTGGCAGAAACTTGATCTCTTGGTCATCCAAAAAGCATCCCATAGTTGCACTATCTTCAACAGAGGCCGAGTACGTTGCAACAAATTCAGCATCATGTCAACCAGTGTGGCTAAAGAGACTTCTCTTTAACTTCGTATATACAGAAAATGAACCTATTTCAATCCTTTGTGACAACACTTCCGCTATTTCGTTGTCAAAGAACAATGTCTTTCATCAAAAGAGAAAACATATTGACACTCGTTTTCACTTCATTTGTGAACTCGTCAAAAATGGTGATATTGTTCTCAAATTTTGTGAATCCAAGGAACAGTTAGAGGATATCTTCACCAAACCGCTAGGAAAAGTCAATTTTGAATTTCAATGTCAAAAGTTAGGCATAAAACAATGTAACCCTCAAGATTAAGAGGGAGTGTTAAAAGATTTAATCTTTCCATTAAGTGTTAGTTTAGAAATTAGTTTTTAGTTGGTTCAAACTATTTCTATGTAACTATCTATATGCATGTATATATAGATTGCTCATAATAGAATAATTTACAGCTTGTGCTCTCAAGCAATCTTTTGTATTTGTTTCTTCTTCTATCATTCTGTTACGGCTACTAGACCTAATATAGCATTTGCAGCTAGTTATACTTCTAGGTTTATGGAATCTCCTAAAGACTGTCATTGGAAGGCTAGAAAAAGGATGTTAAGATATATTGCAGGTACATCTACTTATGGTTTATCGTATGCAATCTCTGCAGACAATAAGCTTTTTGGTTATACAGATAGTGATTATGAAGGATGTAATGATGATTGGAAAAGCACTACTGGATATGCTTTTCTATTTGGCAGAAACTTAATCTTGTGGTCATCCAAAAAGCAGCCCATAGTTGCGCTATCTTCAACAGAGGCCGAGTACGTTGCAGCAAATTCAGCATCATGTCAAGTAGTGTGGCTAAAGAGACTTCTCTCTGACTTCGGATATACAGAAAATGAACCTATTTCAATCCTTTGTGACAACATTTCCGCTATTTCGTTGTCGAAGAACAATGTCTTTCATCAAAAGAGAAAACATATCGACACTCATTTTCACTTCATTCGTGAACTCGTCAAAAATGGTGAGTCACATTAACAATATTACCCACATCATCTTTACTCAACTTTGTACCAGCTTCAATAGGAGTATCCACCGGTTTACACCTATCCATCTTAAACCTTTTCAAAATGTCAGTAGCATACTTCTTTTGACTCATAAACATACCATCTTGTGTTTGTTTCACTTCGATACCTAAGAAGTATCTCATTAATCCAAGAACTGTCATTTCAATATCATTTTTCATTGCATCTTTAAATGCATCTAACTGTATGTTACCTGTATAAATTATGTCATCAACATAAAGACACAGTATCAAAATATTACCTTGATGATCATTCTTGATATACAGAGTGGGCTTATGGTTGATCTTATATGACATGCCATGGGGAGATATAAAGTTCACACGGATCCCATGCTTTCCCAATTCGCAGGTCGAGATCTTCACCAGCCCTCCGATGGCGTCCTTGGTAAGGGTATAAACATGGGGTGCCAGGCCTCCCATGAGGGTTTCCAAGCTTAGAGTGCAGGCAATGGATCCTCTGATTTTGGTCGCCAGCATCACCCTTGTTTTTTGTTTGATGCAGTGGACGACCCCTTTCAAATTCACTACTATCACTGTATTAACTTTGTTCATGTTCAACTCCAGGATGCTTCCAGTGGGGCCCAGGATTCCTGGATTGTTGAAAATTATTTCAAGACGATCGTGTGAGCCTCATCCATTGTTGTTTCCATGTCATATTATTTAGATACATTTCAGTTTATGTAAATGGTAGACAAAATGGTTCATGCCAAAGTTTCTTTCCCTCATCGTCCAAGATGTCTGCCACAATCACCTTTGCTTCGTTCTTGCAGTGGCTACCCCTATTCCTCTTGCTTGGAGTGTGCTCCATTATCTGCAAATATTCTTGTAGTGGCTTCCCATATTCCTCTTGCTCCAAATGTTATTATGACCACCTTGCCTTTCAACCCATATAGTATCAATTTCCAACTAGTGTCTTTTATCAATGCCCCAATTCCATGATGAAAAATAAATGGCAATTATTAAACTTTGAAATAAAATAGTCATTCTTGTTGAATATTACACAAAAGTTTGAAAGAATTCACAAAAATTGGAAACATTGATACTTCTAAAGTATTAGGTTAGAGTATTTTATTTTTCAATTTTTATTTCATTAAGAAGGATTAAGTGGGGAAATAGAAAAATACACTTTCTGTCACATGCCAAATCCAATGTAAAGCACTAGAAAATTGGTTGAAATGGATCTTGTTTGATGTCACCCATCCATTCATAGTTGTCAAAGCCTCAAATATATGAAATACTCCATACCAACAAGTTGTATTTAAAAGTCTTCATATAGTGCCACATTGAATTATGTAAAGATTAGCGTTCAAAATTGGTAGCTTAACAATGAACTTATAAAAATAGAATTTATAAAAATAGGAAGTCTAAAACTAGAATTTCTAAAAATAAAAAGTATACAAATAGAAATTCTTACATGTGACTTTCCAAAAATAGTAAATCAACTTGCATTAATTGGTAATCAAGCATTTTTGATGGAAAATCCCTTTTAATCATCAATCAATCTTAATAGTTTATTTCAACTTAATCATTATCATAATCATAATTATTATTATTATTATTATTAAAAATAAATTCAAGTCTCTCAATCATGAGACTCAATCATGTCATATGTAACTCCCCTAAATTAATGCACATGTTACTCTCTCTCTCTCTCTCTCTCTTAATGGATTCATTCCTCCTTCTCTTTAATGCTCTTACGCACCTCTTACACTCTCTTACACACTTTAATGACTCGTCATAATAAAATTCCTCTTACACATTTTTAATACATAAGTTACACTTATCTCCTAAATGCACAAGTTAAACTCCTCTCCTTTATTGCATAAGTTACAATATGTTGTAGCGGCTACAACCACCCTCCAAAATTGTGCCTATGCTTAGATTTTGGAGCCTAAACTTCTACTCACGGGAGTTTATCTTGCACTGCTATCAAGTATTCATGATGTGATTGAGATTCATCATTCCCATATGTGCTTGTGTTCACTTATTTTCACACTTAGCTAATCTTTCTGAGTCACAATCTAACCTCTTAACTTGATCTTGTAGCAGTTTTGGGCTTGCCTCCAAAAATGCATAATCTTTGAGGGAAAGCAATTGAATGGAATTACACAGTTCAGACTTGCAGTCAACATTGAGCTCAAAAAATTCATAGTCATCGAAGGCAACCTATCACTGAGCCTAGAAACTACCGAATATCTCACTGAGCTCAGAAACTGCACAGTTCACTGAGCCAGAAAGTTTCACAGTTCCCCATAATTTCGCAATCTTTCTTGAAAACGTGAATCGAAAGTAGTTTTTCTGGAAAAGAAAAAAACATCCCTAAAACTAGGGATCTATTTTTAGTTTCTTGAAGGAGGCACATTATCTATTTTTAGAAACTTCAGCCAAGTATCACTTTTTCCTTGATTTTAGGCATGCGTGTCATAAAACCTAATTTGATCAAATCTATTAATAAACATATCTAGAGCTTATTTTCACTTTGGATCTCTAGCATTCACGAGGAGATTAAGGAACCTTCGGTGAGGTCATTGTCACTTTTCGGGGTGAGTTTTTTTTATCGCCTTTTCTTGCTTTTTTTGTCGCTTTTTGTCTTTTTTCTTGTGTGAGCATTGTTTTTTCTTATTTCTCTTCATGCATGCTGGTGTTTTAACTTTTTTTAAATTTTAGAAGTCTTGTTTCAATTTGTTGTTTTCCTTTCAAAAATGTCACATCGGTTTCTTTTCTTTTGCACCGATGGTCGCCATTGCAATGACTCCCCTTAGTGATTTTGTTTTCTTCCCATTTATTTAGTTTCTTCACTTGAATCACATTGGTTCATTCACACTTATTTAGATATGCACTTAATCTTTCACCATCACTTAGATCTACTCGTTTTTCATGCTTCCATTGGGAATATCTTCACATTCCTTGGCCATTTTTCACTTTTCCCAGCTGGGAACTGTGCAATCTTAAGTCTCAAGCCTAGATCTTGGCCTCTGGAAATGCACAATTCATAATACAAGTTGGCAAAAATTTGTATTTCGTAGTTCCATGGCTCAACCTTCTTATTTGTCCACTGAGACTGCACAATTCACAGCCTCCCCCAATCCACTACCCAAGATGAACTGCACATTACGTAGTCTCAAGCCTCAAGCTTCATCATTGGCTACTGGGACTATGCAGTGCATAATTCCCACAAGAAAATAGTTCCTCTTGTTGTTGAAAATTGTGCAAAACTTCTCTCTAGTTTTCTAGTTTGCTGATTGATCATGCCTTGAAAGTAGATTTGAAAAAGCCTGATGTTTGCTTACCATGGATGTAATTTGTATCATCAAAGAATTGTTCATTAATGTAATGTATTGGAGGTTTCCCCCTCTAAGTGGCTTATTTATAAGGCTTTGATATCTCTTTTCTTCTATTTTTGGAGTTGGTTACATAACATTTGGTATCAGAGCTTTGGATTCTAGGGTTTCGCTGCTCCAAACAGGTCATCGTGGAATTTTCGCTATAACTTTTTTTCTACAAAGCTTCAGAAGCTGAAATATTTAGGGTATGAAGCCGAAATCCTGAGGAACATTGTCAAACAATTTTAGATCTTGTGGAAGTTAGGTCTTGTTGCAGGCTCCTCAATTTAATCTAAACAGGTCATCGTGGAATTTGCGCTATAACTTTTTTTCTACGAAGGTTCAGAATTTTAAATTGTTAGGGTGCGAAGCTAAAATCCTGAGGAAAATCGTAAAAATATTTTAGAGCTTGGTTTGCAACATTTTTGGAGATATGATCTATGGAATGTAGTGCATTTTCAGGCTCCTGAATTCATCTCAAAGAGGTGGTCGTGGGAAAATATTCATTACTCTCTCTCTGAGCATCGGATTGGAGTGTCGTAAAAATTGGTCGCAATTACACGGACTTTAGTTTCTTTGATATCAATTTCAGAGCTAAAAGATGAAACAGTGACACGTGGATAGTCGTACAAGTTCACTCTATTGAACCAGTCCATAATTAGGTCATTGTGGGAGATTGGACATAACTTTTCCTTGGAGAATCCAAATCAAGTCATACCTCTGTAATTTGAAAGATAATTCAGAAGGCTACCTCAGTGCCCAATTTTAGATATTGAAGAGCCAAAATTACAGAGATAATCCAATTTCAATATCGAGCTCCTTAAAAGCAAGAAAAAGGTGTGTATTTTTTTTCCAAATCGAGTAAGTCTTGTTTGAAGAATCAATTTGAATTGATTACAATGGCGTATTGTAGAATATATATCAGTATTGGGTTCTAAAAAATGCCCCATAAAAATAATTCAACACCCATTAAGCCTTCATAAGGTTCTACTATGACTCATGAAGATGAAGAATTGCAACATGATGTATCAAAATTGCAAGAGAAAGTGCACCAAATTTCGCTCTCACAAAGAGCAGCAAAAAATGAAATGGAATTTTTGAAGAAAGGCGTGGAAGCGAAGATGGATGGTTTGAAGAATAATATGGATGGTTTGAAGAAAAGCATGTAATCTAAGATAGATGGCATGGAAACTGGCATGGAATCTAAGATGGATGACATGGAAGCTAAAATGGAAAATATGAAGAATGATCTAAAAGCAGACATGGAAGGTTTGACAAAGTTGATACAAGAAATGTTTCCTAATGGTGAAAATATAGTAGAGGAAACTCATGATGAGAACAAATAAATGTTAATCGTGATTTCATAAACTCTAATGTTGGTGGGAAGAACCACCATATTCCAAAAATGGATACGAGGAAGTTTGATGGAAAGGATCCTGTAACATGGATACTACAGATGGAGATATATTTTGATCTCCATAATGTGCAAAACACACAAAAGGTACTGTTGACGGGAAAATTTGTCCAGCCAACAGTAGGGGATCTCCCCGGTAAAAAGTCCCAATTAGACCTTAAACCGTTTGGAGTAGGGATCCCGTCCGGGGTGTGGGTCCGGCTACCGCTTAAGACGCCTTCCCTTCCGGTCTCAAAAGAACCTGATTGAACCTGGGGACACACACTTATTCATAGGATACGAAATACATGATTGATGCATTGAACATGTCCACAACACTATGCGTAGCAAGAGAATAAATAAAACATATGCGCCCGAAGAGATGTAGTTAACGACACGTCTTGGGGTTATGCTTGTAAGGTATCTAACCATAGAAGAAATAGTTCTTAATGGCAAGATTCCCCTTTAGTTCCTGAAAGATAAAACGGAATGCTAATAGACAAAGGTATTAACATTCATTTAGAAAGCGAAAAAAACTGAACATCATTAACACAAGCATAGATAAACATGATGCATAAATGATGTCATTGAAAATGCAATTTCATTAATCATAGGATGTTCTGAAAAATGTTCAAAGAATACACACAGTGCTGTCACAGAAAAACACATCATCCGACAAAGGGGTTTTAACAAGTATTCGTATTCATATGCTTAATAATATGATCTCTCAATACAATGCAATGTAGCTCTTGAGTCTCCAAAAAGAAAAGCCTTTTACACTTTCCCCGTAGGGAGTTTTATAGCACAAAACTTGCCCTTTGGGCTTCCCGACTTTTCGCCTGCCTGCCTATTGAGTTGCCTCGCGACCTTGAAGAGGTTGTGACCTGCGACCTGTCTGATATGTGCGACTTGTGACCTGGATAGACAGTGCGACCTGCGACCTGGATAGACAGTGCGACCTGCGACTTGTCTGGGTGGTGCGACCTGCGACCTACCCCTAACTGTTGCTCATGATGCGGAGATGGACGCGCGATATTGAGGTCAGGGGCGTCAACCTGCTGTTCCTTGAGAAAATCTCGCCATGTTTGGTACTCTACCGCTATGGGGGAAACCAGAGGGACCTCCTCCTTCAACCTATGCATGCATTCCAAAGCATTTGGCACTAGGGTTTCCCTTTTCTGTGAGATCTGGTTTGAAAGAGAGGCAAGTTTGGTATAAATCCGCATTGGGGTGGCAATAAACTGACTTAGATGTTCTTGAGATGCTGCGGGCTCGGGAGCAGCAGCGGCTTGTTTGATAGGCGGCAGAAATGACTGGATGTCCTGATCCACTTGTTCCCATGCTTTCTCTTCGTCCAATGCCCCAAGCGACGGAATGTGGTGCAAAGTGTGCATCGAGTCGATACCACTGATCAGGTGGTTGTATGAAGACATTACTTTGTCCAGGTCCTTATATAGTTTTTCCTTAGACTGTATTGCCATATGAAGTTGAACCTTAGCATCCTGTGTATGAATCCAATCCCTCTTGGGAAAATTTTCAGGTGCCTAAGGGTATTGTACTGTCCAGCCCATCATTCTGTCTAAGGTCTGTGAGGCCTCCCTGAGCTGCTCGTGCTTTTGCTTGGTTTCCGCTCGTGCTCTTACCAGTGGGGTGACTGTTTGTTTGATGGTGAACATTTCTCCATACACCTGCCTCATGGTTACTTCTAACACTTCACACTCTTTAAAAATGGCCAGTGGGACTTCATTTACCGGTGGAGTCTGGTTTCGGAGTTGTTGAACTTCTGCGCTCAACTCTGATCTCTCCTGTTATGCTCTTTTCTAGCGCTGCTCAGCTACCTGCAGTCTATTTTGCAGAGAGACTATTTCCCTACTCATTCTGGTTACGTTCTCTTCCGTGGCTGCGGTGAAAGCAGTGCCCGCCGATGCTATCATTACCGGATTAGTCCTGGTATCAAGGACTATTTCTTTGCCTGTTGCAACTGTGGATGTGGCAGAGGGACTTTGCGCCAGAGATCTTCTTTTCTCTTGCAGGATTTTGAAAGAGAATTGATCGAATGTAAGTCTGGTGAGATCAAATACATCCTCTTCCTGCCCCTGGGGGATCTAACATCAGAGAGCTTGGTACTGCCTGGAGGTATCTCGAGGGGAGTCACCTCGATGTCTTCTAGCATATCATCCTCCTTTTCTTCTCTATTATTTTCCTCCTCTTCCTTTCGCCGGCGTTCAGTTTCTGCTGCTGCTTCTATTTCAGCCTTCCTCTTCCACTCAGCTGCAGGAGCCTGTTCGGCCTTCTTATGGCGCTCAGCTTCTGCTTTGTCCAGCTCTGCCTTGAGTGCTTGTTCTGCTGCGGCCTGTGCTTCCTTTTCCTCCTTTTCTTTCCTGGCCTCCTTTGCCTGCTTCTTCTTCTGCGTTGCCGTCGCACTCTTCTGGCGTTTTTCCTCATCTTCCTTTCTCTTCATTTCCCTTTCTTGCTGGGCCTTTGCTTCTGCTTATTTCTGTTGGATAGATGTAGTAAGCCCTGTGCCGGTCAGAGAATTCCTGGGTAAAGAGGAAGAGGCACCTCCCAACTGACGACTTCTGTCTTCTAGGCTCTGATTATCCGGATCTTCTTGGCCCATGTCTACTCCCGGAGCAAATTGTCTTTCAGCGTTATACCAGTTCCTTCTTTCATCTTCTGTCAGGCGCTCAATATGCTGGTAAGTCCACTTGAATTGAGCTTTCAGGCAGTGTTCAGGAACTATTCTCTCCGGGTCATATGTTCGGTGTTCTAGCACCCCAAGCTGATAGCTCTTCATTGCTTCTCCCTCCGCTGCTACTTCCTTGAATTCTTTAACTGTGCACGCACCAATGGTGAGGGGTAGCGTGGGCCACGGCTTCTTTTTTCCTTTAGACAGGACGCTGGAGAAGCCTTGAGACATTTGGAAGCATACCTCCTGAATGAGCATTTTGTCTGTGACAAAGCGAGGCATAGCATGTGGTGCCCTGTAAGATCCAAAGACTCGAATGAAGGTATATCCGGGGAAAGGGAACCAATGTGCCACTTTTACTAGAGTCTCTTTGGCCCGCCAAGACATGCAGGGGGGCGTCTTGGCCAAATAAGTTTCTATATAGAGAGGGGATAAATACTTGGGAGATCTGCTCTATATCCTGTTTGTACTTGGGCTCCCAAAACACCCTGATTTGCAGATGAATTGCACGAGACTTCTCGGAATCCCAGTTGTGTGCCCATCCCTCAAAGTGTACTCTTGCGCAGACGGCATCCAGTAGGTAAGAGGCCATGTAAAATTCGGAAGGCATTCCCTCTTCTGGGGCCAATGCCACGGACAAGTTTGTCTGCATCGAAGTCATCAATATGCCAGCCCAGTTGAAACGGGTGCCATGTGTTGTCACATACTCCATGATAGTAGCCCAACTACCGCTGAAAGTGGAGAAATCAGGGCACCCGTAAAGCCTGCAAAGCATGGCGGAAACTAATTTATAAACCTTTCTCAGGCTAGCCACCAAATATTCTTGGTCTTTCTTGACTTTAAATTTCTCGGGCTCCTCCCACCATTGTCTAATAGTATCAACTACCGGAACAGCGTGAGCAATAGCCCATTCTGGTGTGAAGTACTCATCTGGGCGAGGCAACGAGTAATAAAGGTGGGCATCTGAGCCTACGAGCGTAGCGAAAGCCCTGCCTTCGCTGTCTCGGATCAAAAACTTCTTGGGATCCGTCTTTTGTATGATCCAGTCTATAACCTCTGGGCATGGAAATATGGCTGGATGCGCCCCTGCCAGATGTAGCTTGGACGTTTTGACTGCCAAGTATATTTCCCGGTTTGGGAGATCTTCAGGGAATTCCTCTTCTGGTGTAGCGAACTCATGATACACTTGGTACCATCGCATGCTGTCTTCTTTTGCAAATGTACATAGTGTATCCCTGTATATTGGGGGTGGGGATACCATGTTCAGCTCGTCAACTTCTTCCACCACTTTCTTGTCCTTCTTTCGGGACAGAGGGGGTGCCATGTCACTAGAATCTGATAAAACAGGTATGCACTCTATGTCTTCTTGAAGTTCACCTGTCAAATTCATAAAGTAATCCCAAGATAAGAAGGACATGATGATAAAACCAATTACAGTTTAGTGATGAAATTTAGCTGAGACACATGTAAAACTGGGTTACTGGTTTACTGGGTCGCAGGGTCGCGGATTGCAAGAAGAGGCCTAGGTGCGACTTTGCGACCTTGCGACTAGGTCGCTGGGTCGCTGGGTCGCAACTCTTCAAAAACCGAGGGAAATGCGACCTTGCGACCTCGGGACAAGGTCGCTGGGTCGCTGGGTCGCAACTCTCCGTAAAATTGGGAAATGCGACCTTGCGACCTTGCGACTAGGTCGCTGGGTCGCTGGGTCGCAAATTCCAGAAATCTGAAGAAAATGCGACTTCGCGACCTCGCGACTAGGTCGCTGGGTCGCAGGTCGCGATGGGGCTTGCCGGGGGGTTTGCGCGCGCGCGGCCGTAAGGTTTCTCCTCCCTCCTCCCGAGAGATTATAAGCTAGCTGGGTCCAGGCAGAGTTGAGGAATGGCTTTAGGAGCAAGGGACAAGGCCATGAGAGTTTGAACCAGAAGTGAGGTGAGTTTTTAGGCAGCTATAGTGAATCAGGGTCACAAACACTCCTAAACTGAAACAAAAAATGTAAAAGCTCAGACAAGGGGAAATTTAAAGGCCTAAGGGGACATGGGTTTGGTAAGAAATGCTCATAATGGAAAAAGCAGGAGGAAATGGCAACTTACCCGGGAAAATCGCGCCAGTCGAGCTGTCAGAGGCGTTTTCTTTCAATTCGTTGAATGTGCAAAATGCGACCTAGCGACCTCCTTTATATAAAAGGTCGCACGTGCGGGCATTTAATGCGGGGTCGCTGGGTCGCAAATCTATTCATTCCATAGTTTTGCGACCTAGCGACCTTGCGACCTGGCGACCTGGGGTCGCGGGGTCGCAAGGTCGCTGGGTCGCACTTTTCATTAAAATTGGAGATTTGCGACCTCGCGACCTTGCGACCTCGCGACCTGGGGTCGCTGGGTCGCAAGGTCGCGGAGTCGCAGTTTTCTAAAATAATGTTTATTGCGACTTGGCGACTTGGCGACTTGGCTTTAAGGATCCCTCACTTGGTTTCTCTTTAGTTTCAAGGGGCTCCAAAATTTTGAAATGGGGGTCTTTTTTGCGGGGTGTTGTAGGGGCTACAACAAATGGCGATTCACTAGACGAACTCAGAGTCTCTGCCGATGGTTAGTCTTGGCAGGGGGAGGGAGGGGCCTCTGCTGACTGTTTTCTTTTACCTTGCGGTTGACATTTCCTAACCTTTGGCACCTTGCTGGGTTGCTCAATCTGCTGGCCTGTTCGGGTGTCGTTCAACCAAATTCATTTCTTCAGGTCTCCGGACTGGAAGGGTTGGAGAACTCCAGGCGGCTACAGGGTCTGGTATGATTATTTTGTCCTCATCGTGTTGCTCCGCTGCCAGCGAACCTCTCGGTCCCGGCGGAGTCACTGCCTAGGAATCGTGAACGTTGCTCCGCTGCCAGCGAGCCTGGTCAGTACCCCGTCGGAGTCGTTACATCACCTCTCTGCGTAGGAAGCCTTTCTCAATCCTTTACCCTTTATTAGTGTGTTATTGCACTTATTTTGAATGTGCCTAAGGCACTTATTTAGATGTGCTCGTGGCACTTATTTGAGATGGAAATTTAGCCTGGGCGGATGAGGGATCCCGACTTATTTTGCTTGCAGAGAGGTTATTCCTGGTCTGGTATGAGGACTTTGGTTTTTCCCAGATACACTGTCTTAGCATAGAGTACCTCTTTTCCCTTCTGGTCTGGTTACCACTACACTGTATTTTCTTTTGCGGACACCCTCTCAGACTGGCGAGGTAAGCTTCTCGCTTGATGACTCGAGCTTGGTGATATGCTACCTTTAGGTGCAGAGAACAAGCAAGCTTTTTCCGCCTTTGAGTCTATCGGAAAAGGCTTTCCATCAGCATAGAACCTGTTGCAGTGTGCCAATTGCGTGGCTCTAACAAATCCTTTCTTAACTTTTATTTGATTTGATTTTTTTTTTTTTTTAATTTATTTATTTATTTATTTATTTTTTAACAAAGGTGAGACAATAAACTATGATACAAAAATAAGATAGCCCTCTAAGGGCTGCTAAGTAAAATAGTGTTTGAGGTCATGCCCGTTTACCAGGAGGACCTCGACTTGTCCTTCAAGGGTTTTCAATCTAAAAGTGTGTGATCCTAACCTTTCTTTAATTTGGAAAGGGCCTGTCCATAGTGCTTGGAACTTGGAATGCTTTCCCTTATCCTCATGAGATTTGTCCCATTTTAGGACCAGGTCTCCTACCTCAAAATTTTTATTTCCTGCGGATTTTCTATCAAACCATCTCTTGATTTGGCTCTGGTGGATGGCGAACTTTTCCTGGGTCTTTTTCCTTTCTTCCTCCAATTTCAGCAAGGTGTCTATTTGAGTCTGTAACGTAGGGCATGGGGTACCATGACATTCTTGGGACAGTTGAAGGGCAGGGAGAGATAGATGAGGAGGAAGAACAACTTCTTTTCCATACACGAGAAAATATGGAGAGGTGCCTAAAGAGGACTTGGGAGTGATACGGTCAGCCCAAAGTGCATTGTGAAGGGCATTGTGCCAGTTGCGCTGGTGGGATAGCAGGGTCTTCTTAATGATACGGATAAGATTTTTGTTAGTTGACTCAGCTAATCCATTTCCCTGGGGATAGTAATTTGCAGAATGTTTCAACACAATACCATTTTCCAGTGCAAAATCATATAATTTAAAGGATGAGAAGTAAGTCGCATTATCGAAAACTAAAGAAGTTGGAACGCCAAACCTGGTGATGATGGAATGCGTGAAGAATTCTATTACCTCCTGATCATTTATTCGGCGTAAATGTGTTGCTTCGACCCACCTAGTGAAATAATCAGTAGTTGTAAGGATATACCGGTGTTGTTTAGAAGAGTGAGGTGTGATTTCACCAATTACATCCAAACCCCACTGTTGGAAAGGCTCCTCCACTGCTACTGAGAGTAAGGGGGCGGCTGGTTGTGCTTCTCGGTTTGCGAACTTTTGGCACTGGATGCATTTCCGAACATATGCATGCGCATCTCTAAAAAGAGTAGGCCAATAGTATCCTACGTGCATTATCTTATGGGCAGTAGTATCTCCGACAAAATGACCTCCAGCTGGTCCGTCATGCAGCTCGGTTAAGATTTTCTACGCTTCGTCATTTTCCAAGCAGCGTAACAGGACCCCATTGTGATGTTTCTTGAACAGCTTACCTCGGATTAGTTGGTGAGAAGCGGCTTTGAGTCTTATTACGCGTTTCTGCCGGGCATTAAGAGCAGGGTCCATGGTGCCTTGGGCCAAATATCTTGAAATGTTGGAATACCAAGAGGAGCTACTTTTCTGAGGCACATGGTCGCTCTGATACATTTCAATTTCTTGTTCCCAACATTCTTCTTCAATTCCATGGGAACTTGCGGCTTCTGCGGCCATTTGGCATAAGCCCTGTCCTTTAACGGTGTGTGCCGGTTTAAATTCTAAATCGTATTCTTGCAGGCACGCCACCCAGTTGCCTCGCCTTTCGCCCAGCTCCTGCTGAACGAAAAGTGAGCGGACAGCTGGGTGTGGAACAAAAACCGTGACATGATTTTTCAAGATGTAGGGCCTAAAATGCTTGACCGCTTTGTAGACCGCATAGGCTTGCTTTTCAATTTCTGGGTAGTTTAACTCCGCTCCTTGTAGACCGGTGCTCATGAAAGAAATGGGTCGTTCATCGTTGTTGCCATCTTTCTGCGTAAGGATAGCCGCAAGTGAGGAATCTGAAGAAAAAGTATACAGGATAAAACCTTTGCCAAAATCTGGACTTTGGAGGGAAGGAGCTTCAACTATAGCCTGTTTGATTTTGTCGAAGGCCTCCCTTTCCGACAGATTCCATTGGAACACAACATTTTTTTTTATCATTCCTTGTAATGGCTTGACTATCTGTGCGAAATCTGATATAAATTTCCGTACGAAATTGATCTTTCCCAAAAAAGATTGCATCGTTTTTTTACTCCTGGGAAGAGGAATTTGAGCAATGGCTTTCACCCATTCTAGATCGACGACAATACCTTGTTTAGTTATGATATGGCCCAGTAAATTTCCTTCTGCCACGGCGAAAACGCTCTTCTTCGGGTTAAGTGAAATCCCGTACTTTCTACACCTTTCAAAATTTTTCCTGAGGTGGCGTATATGGTCGCCCCGGTGTTTTGAAAACACGGTGACGTCGTCTAAGTATACAACCACACTCTGGCCTATCAGCCCCCTGAATGCTATATCCATGGCCCTTTGGAAAGTTTCCCCTGCGTTGATTAATCCAAAAGGCATACGTCTGAATGTGAAAGTTCCCCACTTGGTTCGAAAGGTGGTCTTCAATCTATCTGGTTCAGCCACCAGCACCTGGTTGTAGCTGGAGAACCCGTCCAATAAGGAGAACATTTCTGACCCGGACACAGCTTGCAATATTTGTTCCATGGGGGGTACCGGGTAATTATTTTTATTTGAGGCCCGGTTTAAATTTCGGAAATCCACGCATAAGCGGATTTCGCCTGACTTTTTTCGTACCGGGACCAAATTGGACACCCATGTGGAATGGCGTACTTTGAAGATGATGCGCGCGTCTAAGAGTTTTTTTATTTCTTTCAGGATCAATGGTTCCAAAGTAGGATGTACTTTTCTGAGCTTTTGCTGGAACAGTTTTGCGCCTTCCTTCATGGGTATAACATGTTGGATAATTCAAGTATCATACGTACATAAGTCGTCATACGTCCAAGCAAATACGTCACGATACTTGCGAAACAGCTGGGTGAAAGCTTGCGCCTCCTGGGTGGTGCAATCTTTCCCAATGTTGACGAACTTAGGATTATCTTCTGATCCCAGGTTCACTTGTCGATGGGCCAAGATGGAGCTTTGCACTTTGGTATTCGGGGGCCCTCGAAAACGGCTCTGCAGATCGAAGAGTTTCTCAAGTGACACTACCCCCTTTAGCATGGGGTTCTCTTTGCGTTTCTCATACTCTTCCTGCACAGCTTGATCGTGATCATCTTCATCTATTGCAGCATCTTTGAATGTTTCCGAGTTACACATAAACTCCAGTACCTGTTGATCATCACCAAAGACGCGTAAGTTAGTAATGTTGTCTGGCACAGAGGGTCTATATATAATTTCAATAGAAAAATCGTCCCTCAGAGGGGTGAATCTAGCAGCAGCATTGGCCAGAGTATCAGCTGCTACATTGTGCATTCTAAGAACAGATTTAATTCCAAATGCATCAAAAGCAGAAATCAATTGCCATACCTCTTGTTGATATGCCTTTAAATGCGGAGCTTAACAGTGAATAGTGTTGCGTACCTGGCGAGTGATAATCTCAGAATCCCCAATGACCTGTAAGCATTTTACCTTCAAATCTAGCACCTTCTTAAGTCCGAGGATTAATGCCTCGTACTCGGCAGTGTTGTTGGTGCACTGGAACTCTAGCCGGCATGAGATTAAGAACTTATTCTTGTGAGCGTCAAGCAATATGCAACCCGCACCAGCTCCGTCATGAGTCTTGGAACCGTCATAATACAAGGTCCACATGTCACTTTCCAGCTCCTTCAGGGTAATAGGTTGTGGAGGGATTTCTGCTGGTGGTGAGACAGGGGTGACTTGCTCCTCCGCGACAAGTGCTAGTTCAGATTGGACCTCGGGGCCTACGGAAGACTGAGGGGGTTGGTAACATCCGAATATGGCTTCCAGAAAGCACATGCCAAGTTCCTCCTGGGCAAAGCTGATGGGTTCATTAACTGCATCCAAATCAGTCACGGTGTGTTTCATATATGGTTCACTTTCGACCCTGATTTGATTGTTCCGTCCCTTGTAAGGAAGCCACAAGTGGGACCAGTCGGTGGCGAAATAGCCTTGCAACTTGCTGGACCAGTCCCTGCTAAGCAATAGACCGTATGCTTTAGGGATGTCGACAATCACAATGTCAATGCATTGATGGACCCTAGAGTCTGACGACAGGCGGATGATGACATTGTTCAACTCTCCTATGGCTGGCACTTGTGATCTGTCAAGTTGTATGATCTTTGCATCAGTCTTCTCTGGGCGAATGTTCATCTTCTTACAGACAGATAGGGGCATGACGTTTGTTGAGGCACCGGAGTCGACTAGACAGTTGTGGACATTGAAGTTAAAAATCTCGAAGGACAAAAGGAAAGGGGGCGTGGATCCTCTTGAGTTAGTATTGATGGCGTTTACTATAGACTGTACATCTGGACCGTCTTGCGCAGACGTGTTGCTCACAGTTTTCGTAGCTGAAGTATTTGCGAAAGCCTTTAGAATGAGCTCCTTTTGGTTAGTAATGCGAGCCAGCTCGTAGAGAGAAATGTTTGCTCTTGTTTTCTTCATATCCTTGACAATGTTATAGCTAGACTCTGTTTGAGGTCTAGGCTCGGTAGAGGTCTTTGAGGATTCTGTCGGGAGCTTGCCCTTTTGACTTGCTCGGGTAATGTTGTTGGTGGGCTTCTCCGGAGCAGATTGTTTTCCGTTTCCTGGGGGTAGAATTTTCCTTAGGAAAGCCCTTTTCTTGTCTTCATAGGATTGCTCGGGAATAGGTCCTTTTCTCCTTAGACTATAATTCCTCACGAGCTGGTCTTTGGGATTATCTGCCATGTTGATATCGATGGAGGTAAGGCTGTCCCTACCTCGGATTATGTCAAAAGATAGGACAGAGGATCCTAGTTCTTCGTTCGAGGGCAGATCCTCATCGTGATCTGAAACATCATCCTCCGTCACATCTCCTGGATTTTGGTCATCTAAAAGCTGATTAACTACTGCTTTCATGCTGCCAATCCATTGAGGGCACGTTTTTTCAGAGTGGGCAGCTTGGTGGAAAGAACAGAAGTTATCTTTCCCTATCTCTTCCACATTTAGAGCAGTATTCGGGTTAGACGGAGGTTTGTTAGTGTTGGGATTACTTTTTCTGAAGAAAGGTTTGGGTGGTTTAGTGCTAGTTGTGGATTCTGTGCCCTTTCTCCTTAGGTCAGTGACTTCATTCATTAAGAGCTTGAGGTTTTTTGCCATGCTTTCAAAATCAAACGCATATTTATCCCTATCGGAGGTCTTAGGATTGGAGGACTAACCCCTTTTTGTGTTAGGTTTGTGATCATCTCTCCCTTCGTGATTGATGGCTCCTATCAAAAGCATGTCTTTCTCTACAGCGAGAGCAGCCTCATAATTAGCCGTAAGGGTAGCGCGGGCTTCACATTTGACGAAAACGGCGATGTCCCTAGGGAGAGCCTTGGTATAGTAGTCAATGGTGATTGAGTCATCCAACGCCAGGTTTGGGGGAAACTTCTGCAGTATGGTAGCGAAGCGTTGGTTGAAGTCCTTAACCTTCTCCTTTTTATGACACTTGATAGTGCTCAATTCCGTGAGAAGCATGGAAGGAGTTTTATCTTCTGAAAACTTCTGCAGGAATACGCGACGGAATTGGTCCCATGAAGTGATAGAGGCACTGGGGAGAGAGCGGTACCATGTGGTTGCTTTGTTTTCGAGAGTATGGGGGAACAGTCGACATGCGACATCATCAGACTGGACTCTCATGATTTGCAGAGACAAATAGAAGCTGTTGATATGATCTTCAGCTAAGGTGCCTTTCTCAGGATCAAACTTGGGGAGGTGTTTCTCCGGATGCCTAGGCAGATCGTGGAGTGGACCCAAAATATTTAATGGGGATTGAGCCATCCAGGCTAGGCGTTGCACTCTCCTAGCCCGCTGGTGTTGCCTAAACTCAGGCTCAGATTCACCTCCCGAACCTGAGATCGATGCTTCTGACTCATGACGAGAGTGTTCGTCTTGGTGTCTCCCATGGTAAAGAAAGTCTCTAAGATATCCCAAGTTGTGGACAGGAGGCCTAATTGGGTTTGGGTGACGATTGCGAGCTTGGTTTCCTTGGCCTCGGCCTCTATCTCCTCTACCTCCAGCCCCTCGGCCTCTATTTCCTTCTTCTTCATTTCTGCGAGCTCTATTCCTTTCTCCTTCATTTCTGCGAGCCCTATTTCCCCCGTCTACATTTCCTCGGCCTCTGTCTTCTTCACCATCCCCAGGTGGGGGATGTGCCTGGTTGTTGTTTTGCCGAGTCTGGTTAGGCTGGGAGTCGGGGAAAGGTTCGGTGTCACCAAATTCTTCGCCCTCTTGGAGAATCGGGTCATTTTCCTCAACAGCAGTGCCGAGGTCTTCCAACATGAGATTTATGAGTTTGGGTATGGTACTCACAAGGGCACCATTCCGAGTGATGTTCTCCAGAGGGGTTCTAGTGTGGGCAAGGTATTCCATGATTGGAGTAAATCGTAAATTTCTGATAAGATCGCGGGCAGCTAGGCGCAAGGCTCTTAGCTGCGCTCTGGCGATTTCGTAATATCGAGTCTCCCTCTCTGGGATATATTCCAGAGGAGGAGGGATAGGTTCATTGTTTATGACCTCCCGTTGGGGAGTTTGTGATGGAAAGTTCGTTGTATGCTGGGAGGCTGCCATTCGGCCCTCCTTCTAGCACCAAATCTGTTGACGGGAAAATTTGTCCGGCCAACAGTAGGGGATCTCCCCTGTAAAAAGTCCCAATTAGACCTTAAATCGTTTGGAGTAGGGATCCCGTCCGGGGTGTGGGTCCGGCTACCGCGTAAGACGCCTTCCCTTCCGGTCTCAAAAGAACCTGATTGAACCTGCGGACACACACTTATTCATAGGATACAAAATACATGATTGATGCATTGAACATGTCCACAACACTATGCGTAGCAATAGAATAAATAAAACATATACGCCCGAAGAGATGTAGTTAACGGCACGTCTTGGGGTTATTCTTGTAAGGTATCTAACCATAGAAGAAATAGTTCTTAATGGCAAGATTCCCCTTTACTTCCTGAAAGATAAAATGGAATGCTAATAAACAAAGGTATTAACATTCATTTAGAAAGCGATAAAAACTGAACATCATTAACACAAGCATAGATAAACATGATGCATAAATGATGTCATTGAAAATGCAGTTTCATTAATCATAGGATGTTCTGAAAACTGTTCAAAGAATACACACAGTGCTGTCACAGCAAAACACATCATCCGACAAAGGGGTTTTAACAAGTATTCGTATTCATATGCTTAAGAATATGATCTCTCAATACAATGCAATGTAGCTCCTGAGTCTCCAAAAAGAAAAGCCTTTTACACTTTCCCTGTAGGGATTTTTATAGCACAAAACTTGCCCTTTGGGCTTCCCGACTTTTCGCCTGCCTGCCTGTTGAGTTGCCTCGCGACCTTGAAGAGGTTGCGACCTGCGACCTGTCTGATATGTGCGACTTGCGACCTGGATAGACAGTGCGACCTGCAACCTGGATAGACAGTGTGACCTGCGACTTGTTTGGGTGGTGCGACCTGCGACCTACCCCTAACTGCTGCTCATGACTTGCTGCTACCGGGGTGCGGAGATGGACGCGCGATATTGAGGTCAGGGGCGTCAACCTGCTGTTCCTTGAGAAAATCTCGCCATGTTTGGTACTCTGCCGCTATGGGGGAAACCAGAGGGACCTCCTCCTTCAACCTATGCATGCATTCCAAAGCATTTGGCACTAGGGTTTCCATTTTCTGTGAGATCTGGTTTGAAAGAGAGGCAAGTTTGGTATAAATCCGCACTGGGGTGGCAATAAACTGACTCAGATGTTCTTGAGATGCTGCGGGCTCGGGAGCAGCAGCGGCTTGTTTGATAGGCTGCAGAAATGACTGGATGTCCTGATCCACTTGTTCCCAGGCTTTCTCTTCGTCCAATGCCCCAAGCGACAGAATGTGGTGCAAATTGTGCATCGAGTCGATACCACTGATCAGGTGGTTGTATGAAGACATTACTTTGTCCAGGTCCTTAGATAGTTTGTCCTTAGACTGTATTTCCATACGGAGCTGAACCTTAGCATCCTGTGTATGAATCCAATCCCTCTTGGGCAAATTTTCAGGTGCCTGAGGGTATTGTACTGTCCAGCCCATCATTCTGTCTAAGGCCTGTGAGGCCTCCCTGAGCTGCTCATGCTTTTGCTTGGTTTCCGCTCGTGCTCTTACCAGTGGGGCGACTGTTTGTTTGATGGTGAACATTTCTCCATACACCTGCCTCATGGTTACTTCTAACACTTCACACTCTTTAAAAATGGCCAGTGGGACTTCATTTACCGGTGGAGTCTAGTTTTGGAGTTGTTGAACTTCTGCTCTCAACTTTGATTTCTCCTGTTCTGCTTTTTTCTCGCGCTGCTCAGCTGCCTGCAGTCTATTTTGCAGAGAGACTATTTCCCTACTCATTCTGGTTACGTTCTCTTCTGTGGCTGCGGCGAAAGCAGTGCCCGCCGATGCTATCATTACCGGATTAGTCCTGGTATCAAGGACTATGTCTTTGCCTGTTGCAACTGTGGATGTGGCAGAGGGACTTTGCGCCAGAGATCTTCTTTTCTCTTGCCGGATTTTGAAAGAGAATTGATTGAATGTAAGTCTGGTGAGATCAAATACATCCTCTTCCTGCCCCTGAAGGGATCTAACATCAGAGAGCTTGGTACTGCCCGGAGGTATCTCAAGGGGAGTCACCTCGATGTCTTCTAGCATATCATCCTCCTTTTCTTCTCTATTCTTTTCCTCCTCTTCCTTTCGCTGGCGTTCAATTTCTGCTGCTGCTTCTATTTCAGCCTTCCTCTTCGGCTCAGCTGTAGCAGCCTGTTCGGCCTTCTTCTGGTGCTTAGCTTCTGCTTTGTCCAGCTCTGCCTTGAGTGCCTGTTCTGTTGCGGCCTGTGCTTCCTTTTCCTCCTTTTCTTTCCTGGCCTCCTTTGCCTGCTTCTTCTTCTTCGTTGCCGTCGCACTCTTCTAGCGTTTTTCCTCATCTTCCTTTCTCTTCATTTCCCTTTCTTGCTGGGCCTTTGCTTCTGCTTCTTTCTGTTGGATAGATGTAGTAAGCCCTGTGCCGGTCCGAGACTTCCTAGGTAAAGAGGAAGAGGCACCTCCCAACTGATGACTTCTATCTTCTAGGCTCTGATCATCCGGATCTTCTTGGCCCACGTCTACTTCCGGAGCAAATTGTCTTTCAGCGTTATACCAGTTCCTTCTTTCATCTTCTGCCGGGCGCTCAATATGCTGATAAGTCCACTTGAATTTAGCTTTCACGCAGTGTTCAGGAACTATTCTCTCCGGATCATATGTTCGGTGTTCTAGCGCCTCAAGCTGATAGCTCTTCATTGCTTCTCCCTCCGCCGCTACTTCCTTGAAGTCTTTAACTGTGCACGCGCCCATGGTGAGGGGTAGCGTGGGCCATGGCTTCTTTTTTCCTTTAGACAGGACGCTGGAGAAGCCTTGAGACATTTGGAAGCATACCTCCTGAATGAGCATTTTGTCTGTGACAAAGCGAGGCATAGCATGTGGTGCCCTGTAAGATCCAAAGACTCGAATGAAGGTATATCCGGGGAAAGGGAACCAATGTGCCACTTTGACTAGAGTCTCTTTGGCCCGCCAAGACATGCAGGGGGCGTCTTGGCCAAATAAGTTTCTATATAGAGAGGGGATAAATACTTGGGAGATATGCTCTATATCCTGTTTGTACTTTGACTCCCAAAACACCCTGATTTGCAGATGAATTGCACGAGACTGCTCGGAATCCCAGTTGTGTGCCCATCCCTCAAAGTGTACTCTTGCGCAGACGGCATCCAATAGGTAAGAGGCCATGTAAAATTCGGAAGGCATTCCCTCTTCTGGGGCCAATGCCACGGACAAGTTTGTCTGCATCGAAGTCATCAATATGCCGGCCCAGTTGAAACGGGTGCCATGTGTTGTCACATACTCCATGATAGTAGCCCAACTACCGCTGAAAGTGGAGCAATCAGGGCGCCCGTAAAGCCTGCAAAGCATGGTGGCAACTAATTTATAAACCTTTCTCAGGCTAGCCACCGGATATTCTTGGTCTTTCTTGACTTTAAATTTCTCGGGCTCCTCCCACCATTGTCTAATAGTATCAACTACCGGAACAGCGTGAGCAATAGCCCATTCTGGTGTGAAGTACTCATCTGGGCGAGGCAACGAGTAATAAAGGTGGGCATCCGAGCCTACGAGCGTAACGAAAGCCCTGCCTTCGCTGTCTCGGATCACAAACTTCTTGGGATCCGTCTTTTTTATGATCCAGTCTATAACCTCTGGGCATGGAAATATGGCTGGATGCACCCCTGCCAGATGTAGCTTGGACCTTTTGACTGCCAAGTATATTTCCCGGTCTGGGAGATCTTCTAGGAATTCCTCTTCCGGTGTGGCGAACTCATGATACACTTGGTACCATCACATGATGTCTTCTTTTGCAAATGTACATAGTGTATCCCTGTATATTGGGGGTGGGGATACCATGTTCAGCTCGTCAACTTCTTCCACCACTTTCTTGTCCTTCTTCCGGGACAGCGGGGGTGCCATGTCACTAGAATCTGATAAAACATGTATGCACTCTATGTCTTCTTGAAGTTCACCTGTCAAATTCATAAAGGAATCCCAAGATAATAACAACATGATGATATAAAACCAATTACAGTTTAGTGATGAAATTTAGATGAGACACATGTAAAACTGGGTTATTGGTTTACTGGGTCGCAGGGTCGCGGATTGCAAGAAGAGGCCTAGGTGCGACTTTGTGACCTTGCGACTAGGTCGCTAGGTTGCTGGGTCGCAACTCTTCGAAAACCGAGGGAAATGCGACCTTGTGACCTCGCGACCAGGTCGCTGGGTCGCTGGGTCGCAACTCTCCGTAAAATTGGGAAATGCGACCTTGCGACCTTGCGACTAGGTCGCTGGGTCGCTGGGTCGCAAATTCCAGAAATCTGAAGAAAATGTGACTTCGCGACCTCGCGACTAGGTCGCTGGGTCACAGGTCGCGATAGGGCTTGCTGGGGGGTTTTGCGCGTGCGCGGCCGTAAGGTTTCTCCTCCCTCCTAAGAGATTATAAGCTAGCTGGGTCCAGGCAGAGTTGAGGAATGGCTTTTAGGAGCAAGGGACAAGGCCATGAGAGTTTGAACCAGAAGTGTGGTGAGTTTTTGGGCAGTTGTAATGAATCAGGTTCACAAACACTCCTAAACTGAAACAAAAAATGTAAAAGCTCAGACAAGGGGCAATTTAAAGGCCTAAGGGGACATGGGTTTGGTAAGAAATGCTCATAATGGAAAAAGCAGGAGGAAATGGCAACTTACCCTGGAAAATCGCGCCAGTCGAGCTGTTAGAGGCGTTTTCTTTCAATTCGCTGAATGTGCAAAATGCGACCTAGCGACCTCCTTTATATAAAAGGTCGCACTTGTGGGCATTTAATGTGGGGTCGCTGGGTTGCAAATCTATTCATTCCATATTTTTGCGACCTAGCGACCTTGCGACCTGGCGACCTGGGGTCGCGGGGTCGCAAGGTCGCTGGGTCGCACTTTTAATTAAAATTGGAGATTTGCAACCTCGCAACCTTGCGACCTTGCGACCTTGCGACCTCGCGACCTGGGGTCGCAAGGTCGCGGAGTCACAGTTTTCTAAAATAATGTTTATTGCGACTTGGCGACTTGGCAACTTGGCTTTAAGGATCCCTCACTTGGTTTCTCTTTAGTTTCAAGGGGCTCCAA
>JAXQQM020061313.1:0-46785 GCA_034641835.2 Pinus albicaulis
TAAACAACTAATAATGCAATAATCTAAACCCAAGGAGGCAAGCCTCTCAACAAGTAGTCTGTAGGTGGGAAACAACTAGTCAAAACACACCAAAAAATCCAATAGATCTAATGTTGGGAGGGACAGGGATCTAAAGGTCAAAATCTGCTGGAAAGTGGTGCAGAAAACAACAACAAATAAGAGGAAAGATTATTGTAAATGAGGTGGCGAAAGTCTATCTTCTGGAGGGAAATGGAGTGAACCCCAGAGGAAAACCCAAAAAAAGCTAAATGAGGTGATTTGGATGGATAATAAGTGAATCTGAAGCGGATCTGAAGATGAGGTATCAGATCTGAAAATGGCTGAACACTCTAAAAATTTCAGACAACCTGCAACAGCTAAAACTCTTCCACAAAGTGTGGATGGCACTGAAGCCCTAGGGGGCTAGGTTCCCACTTAGTTGAGTAAAAAAAAACAAGTAAAGGTTCAAAACGGGTGGAGATGGAGGTCAGAAAACCCTGAACAGAGGCCCAGAAAAACCCATAAAACTTTCAGAAAAACTCCCACAAAAAATTTAGTCCGTAATTTTTGACCTGTTTTCACTAGAGGTCGTAGTTTTTGGGCTAAAAAGTGTGTTTGGAGCTCCAGGTCGCAAGTTTAGGGCCAAAAAGTGTGACCTTCACTTCCAACACTCTCGGCTTTCCTACTCTCAGCCTCCTCCCTCAGCTCTCCCTCCTCCTCTTCTGTGGCCACATCCCTCTAAGGGCTTGCTTCTCCCTTGTGGAGCTTATTGTCCCTAAGCCTTTTCTGAGCCCCTAGAACCCTATTTTTACTAACGCTAGGCTCAATAGGAAAACCATTGTCCTTTTGAGGCCATGTCCCTCCTCCTTATGGCCCGATCTACCATTCTAGCCCTTTTATCCCCGAAAATTCCACTCTTGTGACCTTGATCTCCATTTCTTGGCCTCTTTTTCCCCATATTTGACCTAAAAACCAAATCTCAAGTTTTAGGGATGAATACTTGGCGGATTTTCAAGAATAAGGTCTCAAAATTCATATCTAGCAAGCGGAAACATCATCCCAAAGTTTCATTGTATTTGAATGGTGGTATCTTCATGGCCTTTAGCCTAGGGTTTGATCTCTAAGCTCTTATTTCTACAATTTTATTACATCAAGAAAAGCACAAATAATTAGGCCCTAAAATCAAATTATATATGGTCAAAACTTTTCAAAATTGAAAAAGTTTCATCTTCACAATTTTTGGCCACTTGGGAATTTCTATATTTTCCTAGATATGATATTTTACCTTTCTGGAAATTTCTGTCTAACTGTAAAAAATCAAATCTGAGCATTTCCGAATCACATCCTAACTAAAGTCTAAATAAATGTAAATTTTTAGTTTTTCAGCAAAAATTACTATTTTTAGACATTATGGGTGCCATCTTGACTATTTTTAGCTTGTCAATCTATCATTTATTTATTGCTGTCATAAACTTATTAGTTTTGAAAATTGCTGAAGTAAACTCTCCTAAAACCCTAAAATTGGAATTTTCAGATTCTAGTGTAATTTTTCCACTTTTGGAAATGTTGGTTATCTATTTCTGGAAATTTTTATCTTGCTGATATGTCATTGTTTCACTATTGAAGTTAACATATCAAATATGAAATTTTCTTACTTAAGCCATAAAAACCCTGAAATTTGATATTTTCTCAAGTTTGACAATTCTTACTATTTTTAGGAAAATTTGGGCATTGGTGTCGATATCACTGTTTGTTGATTTGTGGGTTAAATTAATTTTGCAATTTTTATTTCATATCTGAAATGTCGCCGCATAATACATCTCAAGAGGGCTAAGATACATGTTTCAAGTAAATTAAGTTGTTTTGGGAAAATTGACATAGCTTTATGATCGTGGGAGAATATAAGCATTATTGGTTTAGCATTGATCATGTCTAAATTTCTTGAATATTTATTACTGATATAAATTGTCATAAATCTGAAAATAGCGAAATTTTTTTGATTGCTTGGTTTGGCATAACATCATGTGGAATTAGTTACTTGAAGTTTACACACGTATCTCTTGAAGCTTATCTTGTTTAATATTGCATCACAACATTTTTAAGTACTCTTAAGATAAATCTCACACAAGTACTTAAGAAACTTAGCCAATCTTAATTCAAGATAGTAATGTCACTCATAATCTCTTGCACTAGAATTCTAAAATATAGACTTGCAATAATAATTTACCTCCTAGCATAAGCTAGGTTGATAGAGATAATAGGGCAACCCTTCTTATCTAGCTTGAAGGGCCTTGACAACTCTTTGGTGGTTAACACGATGACATTGCAGTCATTATAGCCATAGTATTTTCAGCGCTAGAGGTATCGGGTGATATAAGCCCAACATAAGGTATCGTTCTTGTTTGCTTCCTTCCCACAACCTACCTTGGAGCCCAATTTCAAAATAGTTTGAAGAAGGGTACACTTAGACTTGGAATCTAACCAAAATTTACCAAGATCGCTACATCTCACATAGATCCTAAAGTTTTCATATCATATTGGTTAGCCAATCATTCAAGTAGCGGGTGTCCATCTGGTAATTTGGTTCTAATTTGTAAAAGATAAGAATTTGTGACTCCATTAAGGAACTGGTCTCATAAATAGAAAATCTAATTAAAACATAATCTTGCTTAATTTCAACCAAGTGGCTGGGACACTCATCCATGTCTCCCAAGTAAATTTATTCCCAACTTTCTTTCCTCCACTTCATTCCAAGGGACTACCCCCGATAGCCTGATGTTGGGAGACAACTGTTGGAAATATTGTCACTGATGGCAAAGGAGCAGAAAAGAGCAACACCAGAATTATTAATAACGACAAAGGAGAAGATCAGGATCAACAAGAGCATAAAGGAGCTATAAGGAAAAGAAGGAAAAAATACAGTGGATGAGAAGAAAAGAGAAAGAGGAGCAGAAAAGTGCCAAGGAGCAGCATTAGAGGCAAAAGATTAAGGAGGAGGAACATCAAAGAGGCATGGATCAACACCAAAATCATTATCTAAGGCAAAGGAGCAGAGAGGAGTAGCATTATGCAGAAAAGAGGCAAGGAGCAGCAAGGTGTTGAAAAATTGGACATGATATTGTCTGTTGAGAGAGAACTGGATATTAAAAAAGAAAGGTAAAAACCTGCGAACGGAGCAAATAAAATGCCTGTTCCTTCGCCCACTTTCCAACAGAATTGTTAGGAACTTAAGGTAGAAATAAACATTTGAATTTTTTTTTTTGCATGAATGACTAAGAAACCTGACAAGGGCAAAATTCTTCCTCCCAAACCTAAAAAATCTAAGGGACCGGTGACCCTTGGACAATAAACTTTTATTGACGAAATCTTAAGAAAAGATGAGTCTTAGTCATCAGTAGGACCCTGAATTATTGTTGCCAAATGTTCTATTGACTTCCTTCAAACTGAAAAATCACCATTTGTAGCTAACGCTAGGATTCATAGTCAAGCCGAAAGGGCTGAGAAGAGTTTTCAAGATACTGAGAACGTACAAGCCTGCC
The DNA here is from genome assembly GCA_034641835.2 of Pinus albicaulis. NCBI lineage: Eukaryota > Viridiplantae > Streptophyta > Pinopsida > Pinales > Pinaceae > Pinus > Pinus albicaulis. Next base: position 3,540 of record JAXQQM020061313.1, read on the forward strand.
CTCCACAAGAAGGAAATTCTTGCAACCTCCGTGAAGGAGAAGCAGAAACAGGTAAGCCTGAAATCGAATTACCAGAACCTAGATCTCCTAAAATAGTGACTGGGCAAAAGATACCCAGTCTTCCATATCAAGGTAGTTCTGTTAAAACTATTCCAGTCTTCCGTAGGCGTCCTAGGAAAAAATCTCCATCTCCAGAGATCCCTGAAGGATATTGGCATATTTTTGACCAAATGTCTCATAACCAACAAACTCAAACTTCTACATTGCAATACCCTATTGTTGACACAACTGTCAATGCTCCCATGAAGGCTATCCCATTAGAGAACATTCCTACCTTTCATGGGCCAAATTTAGAAGATCCCGATGCATTTATTTTTGAATTTGATATCTTATGCAGGGGTTATGATTACACTACCGACCCCCAAAAACTGAAGCTATTCCCCTCTACTTTGAAGGGGGCATCTCTGTGTTGGTTCATAGGACTTGGTGGAGGCACCATCAATGATTGGGACCAAATGAAAACATCATTCCTTAAAAAATACCAAGATTATTGCCGAACTAGAGTACTAAAAGATGAAATCTTTCAAATGGTAGCCAAACCTAGCGAGACTTTCAAGGAACATGTAGAACGTTTCCAATATAATCTGCAAAGATCTCCTTACACAAATCTGCTTGATAATGTTCTAAAAACCAGGCTGATTAGAGGTATGAAAGACCAATGAGTAGAGACATTAAATATAATGTGTAAAGGTGATATTTATCAATAAAATTATAATGATATTGTAAATTTGTGCATCAATCATTCCAAGGGAAGTTCAAGGCTGAAACCAATCGGACGTGATGCAAACCTCAGAGATTGCAAAGCTTTAGGAGAAAGCATTACATGAAGTGAAATCGACAATCTGTTAGAGGATTTCAAGACTGATATCCTAGGGAACCTGAAAACACAAATGGATGTCATGCAAGCTAAGAAAAAGCAAGCTATAGCAGAACAAAACTTAGCTATTTTCTTCCCCCGTTGCAGAAAAAAGCACAGTCATAAATAATTCCCTCTAGATGCGATATGAACATGCACCATATGCACTAAAGAGCATGCCACGGAAAGCTGCCCATCACTCCCGGGATTAAAAGAAGTCTTCAAGGAAGCAGAAGAAGAAGTAGAACCAGCGTATCTGTTGAGCCAGCATCACCAATGGCAAGCACGTCAGACAGGTATGCCCACCGATCCATATTCATTTTTTCCTTCCTTGCAATATAATTATCAGTAATATTCAGGGGCAGCATGGAAAAATTGGCCATCTTTTTTTCCACATCAAGCATTTTTTATGCCACCATCGCCCAATCGGTCAAATTCAAATAACAATAGTTGGCCAAATTTCCCTTACCCACCACTATTTTGGCAAAACAACCCTTATTCTTCCCAATGGTCCCCTTCCGCTTCACAAAATCAGAACTGGCAATCAAATTAGCAAAGAGCTACAAACCAGCCTATGGGAATAGTCCCTCTGCCTCAACCAACTTTACCTACACCTTACACATTGCAGCAGAACATGTTATCCAATCTACAACCACAACTCCCAGCCCAACCCAACCCAAATCCCAACATTAGACCAGTCCAATCTGTACAAATTATGGAAGGACCGGAGCCAGAAACTGAGTTGAGGGAGTGTAATGAAATCAAATTAAGATCTGGATGGATAATTGAATTAGAGAAGGATAAAAATATACAATTGTAAGATCTGTTACCTATAGAACAAACACCTGAAGTGGAGAATACAGTTAAACATAAAAGCCATGATCAAACTATTACCTCTTCTCCACCATTCACAGAGAGATTGATTATACCCTGCTCAATAGAATATCCCGATTTTGATCTTCAGGGGGAATTAAAAAATATGTGCGTGAAAATACCTCTCCTCTAGGCTATTCAGGACATTCCAATTTATGCAAAAACTATTAAGGAATTTTTTATGAAAAATCCAAAGAGGAAAATAAAAACAACCCCAACTGTTCATGTAGTCAAAACTTTTTCTGATTTATTATCAGGCAGAGAAACACCGGTGAAATATGAGGACCCAAGAAACCCTATAGTCATGGTACAAATAAATGGATGTTCCTTCCCCAATGCATTAGTTGATTTAGGAGAAACCATTAATATTCTCACAACAACAACCTGTCAAAAACTTGGAATTACAACCTTGGATCCAACCACGATCTTGTTGGAATTGGCTGACCAGTCGGTTGTCAAACCAGAAGGGACACTGCAGGATGTAATGGTGTCTGTAGATTCTTGGGAATACCCAGCAGATTTCATGATCATCAATCCTAGAAACTGACTAGATGGACATCCTTTAATATTAGGAAGGCCTTTGCTAGCAACTGTTGATGCTTATATCAGCTGCCAGACAGGCAGTATGACTATAACTAGGGGGAATGATGTGAAAATTTTAGCTTTATACCCCCCTACTCAGCCAAGCTTGACTATTATGAAAACCAGGAAACAATCTGCAACATACTTCACGGAAAATATTCGGTCACCATTAACTATGGGAGATGCCCTTGAATTCAAAAACCAAACTGAAGACGATATTATTAATACTTTTATCAATCATCCTACCACAGTATCTAGTTTTAAATGCCATATGATCAAAGTAGTCCTTGAAAATGAAATCGAAGAAGATCCCTTGAGATAAATCAATGATGAAACAATCCCTACAACCACTATTTATAATAGAAAACCTATCAAAATCGAGCCAGGGAAAATCCCAAACATTAACAATAATCTGAGTAATGACTAGCAACAAAAACTTACTCAATTTCTTAGGAAAAATAAAGAGGCTTTTTCTTGGTACTACTCAGATATGAAAGGGATCGACCCTCAGCTATGCATGCATCACATCTAAAATTAAAAGGATGAAAAAACCATTCGACAACCTCAGCGTAGATTAAACCCTCACCTAAAAGACATTGTTAAAGAAGAACTTCAGAAACTGTTAGATGTCAATTTTATCTATCCTATATCTGACATTAAATGGGTTTCTCCATTAGTTTTGGTTCCCAAAAAGAATGGGAAATGGCAAATATGCATTGAATATAGAGAACTCAACAAGGCAACGCAAAAATACCACTTTCCCCTTCCATTTATTGATTATGTCCTAGATACGCTGGCAAGGAAGAAATTTTTTTGTTTCTTGGATGGCTTCAGTGGCTATAACCAAATTCAAATTGCCCCTGAAGACCAGGATAAGACTACCTTTACCTGTCTGTGGGGAACATTCGCCTACAGAGTATTACCTTTTGGATTATGTAACACACCTGCCACATTCCAACAAGCCATACTCAGTATTTTCGCAGATTTGATAAATGAAGGATTGGAAGTATACATGGATGATTTCAAACCCTATGGAGATGACTTTGAGCAAGCATTATATATGTTGGAAAAAGTCCTCGAACGGTGTATATCTACCAGCCTATGTTTAAGTCACGAAAAGTGCCATATGATGATGACAGAGGGCCTGATCTTGGGCCATTACATTTCAACAGCTGGAATTCAGGTAGATCTGGCAAAAATACAGGTAATTCTCTTACTAGCTACTCCCTGCACTCAAACAGAGGTATGTAGATTTATCAATATTTTTTCACAAATTGCTACACCATTATATGCCTTAACAAGAAACAGTGATTTCATATGGACTGACAATTGTGACACTGCCTTTACAGATCTAAAACAACTAGTATCAACAGCACCAGTTCTACAAGGACCAAACTTGGATATACCATTCCAGATTTCATCAAATGCATTAGACACAGCCATTGGAGCAGTTCTTGGCCAAGAAGAAGAAAAGAAACCCTACGCTGTATATTACATTAGAAAAAACTTATCCCCCACTGAATTGAATTACAGAGTAACAGATAAGGAGTCTGAATTTCTTAATAGCATAAATAACAGAGTAACAGAGAAGGAGTTTTTAGCTGTTATTTATGCTATTAACAAATTCAGACATTATATAACAGGATACCCTATGGTTTTGTATACTGATCACTCTGCTATTAAATATTTAGCTAATAAACCTATTATGAATGGAAGAGTGACATGATGGTTGATCATTTTGCAGGAATTCAACATAACAATCAAAGATTGACCAGGAAAGGACAATCTGGTAGTAGAATTCCTCTCACATGTGCCAAAGACAGAGGACTTGGCAACAGTAGAAGACCAGTTCCCTAATGAGCACTTATTTGCTGTAACCATAAAACATCGTGGTACGTGGATGTCGCAAACTACCTAGTAGTGGGAAAATTACCCAAACACCTGATGCCCAATGAAAGAAAACTAATAGTACAATGTAGCACTCGGTTCTCCTGGATTGGAGGATATCTCGTTCATACAGGAACCGATATGGATATTCAAAGGTGTGTCAGGGAAGATGAAATCTTTGAAATCTTAAAAGCTTGCCATGATGGGCCTTGCGGTGGAAATTTTGCAGACCGTAGGATTGGACATAAAGTTTTATAGATGGGCTATTATTGGCCCACCATTTTTAAGGATGCCAAGAAGTTTGTCCAGGCATGTGATAGCTGCAAAAGAATGGGCCGTCATGGATAGTCTGACAAGATTCCCCTGCATCCACAGTTAGTCATTAAACCCTTTGAACATGGGCATTAGATTTCATTGGCCCAATAAACCCATCATCTAATCAAAAGACATATATACTGGTTGCAATAGAATATGTGACTAAATGGGTGGAGGTAGAAGCATTACCAAGGGCAACGGAAGACTCAGTAATCCACTTTATTTTCCAAATTTTTGTACGATATGGCTTGCCTAGAGAAGTTATCACGGATGGAGAGCCACTATTTGTAGGCCATAAGATTGCTGCAACATTAAAAAATTATCATATCATGCACAGAATCACATCTCCATACCACCCGCATGCAAACGACCAGGTATAAAGTACCAATAAAGTAATCGAGGCAATACTAACAAAGACAGTCGCATCTCATAGACGTGACTGGGCTACCCGATTGCCAGAAGCCCTATGGGCATACCGCACGACATGGATAAATAACATAGGATACTCCCCATATAAGCTAGTGCTTGGCAAAGAACCTATCTTCCCAATAGAATTTGAAATCTAGACATTGAGGATAGCTCAAGAAGTAGGTTTGGATTTGAACGAAGCATAGATCAACAGGCTACATCAAATCAATGAATTGGATGAAATTTGGCTATCATCTCTGTGGCATACTGCACTAATCCAACAACAAAGAGTGAAATGGCATGATGCCTTCAACAAGAAGAAGATCTTCCATGAAGCTGATTGGGCACTTTTGTATGATTCTAGGTTCCAGGATTTCCTGGGCAAACTCCAGACCAGATGGTTAGGCCCCTATGAGATACAAGAGGGGCATGATAATGGCACCCTTACATTAGCCACCATTGATGGGTCTAGCTACTCTTTTAAAGCGACCAGACATCGAGTACGCCTCTATCACAAACTGCTTACAAGGGAATCATTTTACCAACAAATACGGGAAGATTCCACAATACAAATTCTTGCTGAGGAGGGCAACCCTTCCACAGCACTAGTCCAGTGAAGAAATGTACTTTTTCTTGAAACCTATACACAAATTTTCCTTTCTATTTGATTGGATTTGCTTGATAATAAATTGTACTTTACTTTTTTCTTTTCTCTATTTTTCCTTTGCTATTCCCTACAGGGAACAACAATTTCAGTGTGCATTTTTCCTTGCTGTTACCTACAGGGAACAACTGCTGTTCCCTACAAGGAACAACAATTTTTGTGTGTATTTCACTTTGATTTTCCCTATAGGGAACAATTGTTGTTCCCTACAGGGAACAACAATTTTCGTGTGAATTTTGTTTTGTTGTTCCCTACAGGGAACAACTGTTGTTCCCTCCATGGAACAATATTTTTGGCATGTATTTTTTCTTGCTTTTCCCTACAGGGGACAACAGTTTTTCCCTACAGGGAACAACAATTTTTGTGTGTAGATTGCTTTCCTGTTCCTTACAGGGAACAACTGCTTTTCCCTATAAGGAATAACAATTTTTGCATGTGTTTTATTTTGTTGTTCCCTATAAGGAACAACACATTTTTTTGCGTATTTTCTTTTTTTGTTCCCTACAGGGAACAACTGATGTTCCTTTTAAGGAAGAACACTTTTTGTGTGGGTTTTTCTTTTGCTATTTCTTTCAAAGAATAGCACTTTGTTAATGTTTTTGAGAACATCATCTTTCTCTTCCTTGCATAATCATCCCTATACCACCCCAATTTCACTCTTTATAATTTTCTTAATGGCATGGAAGGTAAAATATATATTTATAGACAACAAATAGGGAGGTCTAGTGGAATAGGAAAATACTGTGAATATTATAATCTTTAACATGATTGCTTTGTGATGATCTAAAAAAAGAAAAGAAAGGGACACAATTATCTATCTCACTTTACTATCCTTATTTCCATTATAAATCAAACTGATTGAGTATCTATACCATGCTGGTTCCCCTTGCTTGTATAACTATCTCTAAATATTATCAATAAGATTATGGGTATATTTTTTTATATATTGGTATGTCAAACTTCTTCTGCCATCCCTACTCTTAAGGAGTGATGAGCCACCCTCTATGTATAAAATGGGGACTAAAAGAGTATATATATATATATATATATATATATATATATATATATATTCACTAACAATTTTATGATTTTTTTTTAGATGGAGGATAGGGGGTCTCATCACGAGCCGGCCTACCATGATCATAAGGAAGCAGTGAAGCGGAATTCCCACTATGGCCACCACACAAGGGATATGATCCAATGGATGCAATAAAAATCCTTGGAAACAGGAGGTCTCATCATGAGCCGGCCTGACCACTTTCGCTACTTCCCAATGAATGGCAATGTGTTCATCTGGTCACCAAGCCAGCACATTGGTCTCTACTATGGACATCATAAGACACTTCCCCAATTATACATAAAGGATCATGGTTCCCAAGAATTAAAAATCAACTTTGTTGATGCTATGGACGCCTGCGAGCAATAGAAGCTCTGTTGATGGTATTGAAGATTTATTTTACATCAATAACCATTATAATACCCTCTTCTTATAAACTTTTCTATGGAGAGATTATGGTCCTAACATACCTTGAACCTTTATGCATGAATATTTTTTAATCAATCACAACAGTTTAAAGTGGAATACCGGCACTAAAGTGTTATTGTGCATGCTGTCCCTTTTTCTTTATCATATCACATCACGACAGCCTATCATTTATTCATAATTCTTGGTACAAGCCTTGATTTCACCACCCCCTATCCTTTATGGTTCTATCATTAATAAGCATACCTTTCCAATCCATTACCCCTGTACTTCACTGCTAGCGCCTTAACCTTTCATTTATTCAATCGTACGCGACCTATAAATTCAAAGGGGGGCGGGACCTCCAGTGTACTTATGAATGCGTTGTCATTTTCTCATTGGATTTTGCAGAATGATACGACATTCCATGATCGCAGAGCATGTGTTTTGATAACAACCCTCAATAATGGTATTTATACTTATTTGTTGTTCCATCACTCAACTTTTTTCGTCGCTGTGTTTTTCCTGCTACACTTATCGTTTGCAGAATTCCAGCACGATGGGAGGAAGAGTAGTACGTAGAGAACCACTAATACTGGCTGTTTTTGATGAAGCTAGGGAAATTTTAGCTCAATACAGGTGGATAACATACTTTACGAGATTTAAACCACCCAATGAGGAAATTGCCATCGACTTCTTGCGAAATCTACAAAATGGACAATCTATGGTAAGGTGTAGGAAAATCACTATCTCAGACGCAGTGATAGTGGAAGTATCTGGGTTATCGGAAGAAGGACCTATGTGGGATGATAAGCGGTTCAAGCTGTAGGACGCAATTGAGGCTTTTAGAGACGAAGGACAGAAGTTGGTCAAAAAGGGAAAAGACATTCTACCATCTTCTCTTAGGGAGCCATGGGGAGAACTAGCAAGAATAGTTCAGAACTACATTACATGCAATGGGTGAAAAGATGTGGGAAGGTCGCATCAACTTAAACTCTTAGCAGTTCTAAAACGAAAATGCTTTATTAATTTACCTGAATTATTGAACTCTTTATTACATGACACCGCCGAAAGGCTAAGACGATCCCAACACATAGAAGCCGTTGTAAGCCATCACTGTCTGATCAGGCTAATAGTCAACTATAACCTCGCCCAACAACAATCAAGCTGGGATGACCTAATATTAGCTCTCGAGGGTGGTTCAAACCTACCTGCACTTAACTCGGTTCAGAAAAGGAAGAGGACTACCCTTTCAAGAGACATACCTCAAAAGCGCAGACAATTTACAAGGTTGAGGTCAAGATTAGGAATGGCTGAAAATCTTCAAGGCAATACCAGTCAACCTCGAGAATTATCTAGCCCCATAAGCGAACAAAACTTGCAGCCAGAGTCAGAAGGCCAGGATACCATTGAATCATACCATGAGGAAGAAATAGGGCATTTTGGAGATGAAAAAAGAAACAAATCAATACCAAGCATGAGTCCCCAAGGTGATTTGTTGCACGATTTCGAATTGGCCTAGGTGCTGGCTAACATGAACAATTACATGCAGCCTGAAAGCCCGCTCAATTCTAACTTAGGAGCAACCCAATCTCCTGAAAATGCCGGCGATACCAAGAGTCCATCTCCCTTAAAATATGCAAGCCATGAAGCAGAAACTGATGTAGACGCCATTCGGGAAGCAGTGCACCAACTTGGTGACACGCTTCTGGTATAAAATAGCCAGGTAAGCCTAAGTACATAAAAGATAGGCCAAGGAGAAGAAGTAGACACAGAGATGCTTCGGGAAGCCGATATTCAATCAAGAGACACGGTCCTCTTAGAACAGAGCCAGGATGAGCAGTCAGCCTCTTTAGAGGCAGAAACAATTAATGAGACTGTCAACAGAATAGTTGCTCCTCCAAAAGAGTATAGAGCCAAACTGAAAAATCTTAGGAAATAATGACAGAAGCTGCGCAAAATAGTAAAAAGGCTCAGAAGAAAAATAAAGGAAATCACAGTGGGAAAGGTCCCGGACAAAACCCTAGAGACAACAAACGCAGCCGTGAAAATAGAATCACATGAAGGGAGGGCTATAGGGACTCAAACCGAGCCCATACCCATTCAACCAGTCTTCATTAAAGAAGAACATCATGCAATTTTCGTAGATATAGCTACTTAGACAGAGGATGTACCCTCTCACAGCACGAATACTCAGACAGAGGCTTGAACCTCCCATGATAAAGAGACTCAAACAAGCATACAAGCTAAAGAAATCAAGATACATGATGATCCCATTATTCTGAATCTTCAGAAAGAATTAGCACAGGCTCGACTTGCGTTAGAACAACTTGAACAAGAAAATGTTCCCCAGCAAAGATATCAAGCATTGCAAAGGTAGTTTCAGGAAATGAAAGTGACAAAGAGCGAGACCTTCGATAGATACAGAAAAGCCGAAGAGAAAATAGAGAGAATCAAGCTCATATTAGATAGGGTCATAGCTCGGACAGATACCATTTGCTCGTTATATACAAACATCTTGGCATGTAGGGCTCCTGCCACTAACTATTCCTTGTTTTTGTTAGAGCGATACTTGTTGTTGAAAATGAAAGCCGTAAGAGCTGGAAAATCGATTGAATTAAAAACAGATGAAGATTTTATAAATTGTTGCAAACATCATGGTGTAAAGTTTCAAAGGTTGCTCTGTGAATTTTTCCTACACAATTTTGTATTAGCGAATGAGGTGGAAAAGAACCCTAACTCTTTTTTGGGAGATGTCCAATTCTAGGCCTTTATCTCGTTTGTAGTTAATCAACTTAAATGGTTCAAAGCTCATAACGCCTTCCAAAGACAAGAGCATAAATTGGATCTTTGGGGAAGAAGTGAGCCCAAGAACCCTTTGTAAATTCTTGCCAACCACAGGAGTTTGATTAAAAGGGAAGAGGTGATTAAAACTTTAGGGCCTATTCATAGAGAGATTGTACAAAACGGAGTATCATATTTTCAATCCATTCGAGAAAGCTCTCTAGCTGCATCCAAGATTAGGTGGACGGTCTCTACTAGTAGTGTGCAGGACAGGGAGCCATTTAATTACCGAAATTTTAAAGAAGCTGCATCCCATTTTATTACATATAGCAACCTCATTTTAAGAGAAGGACCCTATTGGTTAGGATGTCAGTTTCATAGTCCCATCATTTGGTATCCTCCTAAAGGTTACAGGGCCTTCTATGAATTGCCTGAAGGTAAGGAAGGACCTGCTTTTGCACTCTTAGCTCAACATCATGGTTTCAGACCAATTTTTGATGCCCCTTCTCTAGCTTACTATTAACTACACTCCATCAAAATCATTGTTTTTCACGAGGACATGAAACAGGGTAAGAAGGGGAGTATGTTGAGTTACGAAATGGGTATGTATTTAATACTAAGTTCATCATCGTTTTCCTAGATTATTATCTTTTTCATATCTTAATGCGTTAATATATTGAGGAATTATGGTAAGAAATGAAGGAATTGTTTGAAGTTACGATTTAACTAAATCTTACATTTTTCTATGTAGGAAAGTGACAAAAGGAACGATTATTGTTCCCTGACATTGGGACAGCAGAGTCCGACAAGCGAAGGAAGGAACGCGTTGGTTGTAGACAAGGCTGAGAACAAATCAGAGGGATCAGCATGGAATCGAAAAGATGTCTTAAGTTAGAAATCGGATCGCATTTACTATTTACTTTTTACCCCTTTCTGATTATAAGAGAAAGCGATTGTAGGAAGAAAAAGGAGGAACCTTTGTTATTTTTCAAGTTGTAAGTTTAATTACAGACTGCATCATTGGAGAACGTGATTATACTATAATGCTACTCAAGTTCGATGATTAATATATAATTGAAGTTTCTATTCTCTTGCATTATTTGAAGTAATTCAGCAGTGCTCGCTGGCAGCTAAGGGCTCGGCCTGTGGTGAAGTTAACTACTTCCTTGTGTTATATTTCCGATTCTGTTAGAGTTTGGTTTGGTTGATAATTCCTTATTTCTATGAGTTTATTTCATTAGCTGTTCATTACTTTCTTATATCGAAATAATATATGTTCTGTTATGATTTACATCGTTACCATTCGATCTAAGTTTTGTTCATTACAACGCAAATCATCTAGAAAGTGCATTGTATTGATTTAATCATCTACAAGAGTTTGATTATTGATATTAGACTCTTAGAAGTGATATCATTCCTATCTTGATTGCTTTATAGAGATTTAGTATAGTTTAGATTGAATCAGCTAAGTAGAGGTGAGTTATTGTTACTGTGCTCTTAGTCGATAATGCTATTTCTTGAATTGCTATAAGGTTTGATTTCAGTAGAAGATTGAGCTTTTATATTCCTTTTAATAATTGCAATTGGAGTTTATTAGATGCTTCCATTTATTCTTGTGTCAAGATCTATACTACAATTTAGGAAACATTACTCTCTGAATTAATAGCAGCCACATACTCTGTACACTCTTGAAATAAGAGGACTTTCCCGGATTGATGATTAATGTGGGATAATTAGGAGTTTTAAAAGGCACCTTTTATCAGCCAACATAAAACATTTCCTGTGTTAAATTGCATCAGAGGAGGAAAATGAGGATTATAACATAAAACTTATGGAACGTCGAAATGCGATAGATGTGATTGGACACGATATCATTCAGAGGTAAATATTAATATATTTCAGATCCAGGGTTCTTTGTGGAGATGCCTGTTTTACGAAGAAAAGACTGAACACAGGAAAAAGACTCGGGTGTATAAAGAAAAGTCTGAATGGGAGTAGACTTGGGTAAGACTCGACTCTAAGTGCAGAATGGTGTTATACGGTTGCAGCAGTGATTTAAAAGGAAAGGTTGAATGCAAGATGAAAGACTCGGCCAAGTGACCCGATACTCATGCAAGGTTAGTGCAGTTGTTTAATAACAAAGGTCTGAATGCAACAGAAGGAGACTCGGGTAAGTGACGCAACACAGAGCAAAGGAGCAGGTGAAGGCTGAACACTGTGGGCACGAGAAAAAGAGGCAGAGTCGGGAAAAAGCAGATATGGTGGCACTGATGGAAACATGCCAGTTGGGTCAAGTTGGGAAAAAAACGTTTGTGCAAAATTGTTATGATATAACTACAGAAACAGAAAATACAATGACAATAGTAGAAAGGACAAACACACAACAATCCAAGAGCTGAAAGGGCTAAGTGAAATATACTTGTTGTTAGTGTAAATTTAAATTCATTGATTATTTTATATTGTTTTTGATGCAAAGGCAAGTCTCCATAGGCATAGGAAAAAATCCATGAGCATTGTAATGATTATTTCTGATGTAATAACTTGAAATGAAGTATAAGGAATCAAATGGGTGGAAGGCAGAGAAATAGGCCTATTCACTTCGTATTCCCTGTTGAATGCAAACACTCAGGATTTATTTGTATAAGAGATGTAATATCAGTTTGAAAAACGAGGTTTGAAAGCTGCAAAATGGAAGAGAGTGGAAGAATGTAAGAGAACTGTAGAAGGTTGGAGAGTGGAATAATAAGAGAAAGCTGATAGATATGTTATGCATATCAGGAGCTAATATGAAGTAGATATGAAGTGTGAATAGGCAGCAGTGGAGAAGGAGTATAACAGAGCTGATATCTAGGTAAATCAACATTTTAGTTTCATGTTGAGTGAGGGGATTGTAGTCTCCTTTCAAGTGGCAGCTTGATAAATTTCCAGTTGGAGCTGGGTGAGGCAGGAGCCTCCTATGGGTTGTAGCCTGCAGAAAATACATGGGAGTTGGTGCTTCCATTTCAAGTTGTAGCTTGATAAATGTCCAGTTGGAGCTGGTTGAGGTAGAAGCCTCATGTGGGTCGTAGTCTGTAGAAAATAGATGGGGGTTGGAGCTTCCTTGCAAGTTGTAGCTTGAAAAATTTGAGGTAGTAGCCTCATGTAGGTTGGAGCCTACAGAAAATCAGTGGTGAGAGGGAGTTGGAGCTTGCCTTTGCATCACAATAATAATAAGATGTGGTTTTCTCGCTTATGGATTTCCAGTTATATCTGATGTCTATGTGATTGATGATTATGTGTTGATGTGATGTATTATTCTGCTTAATTATTTACTGTCCACACATTCAGTTTGTTGATTCATTATGTATTATGTTTCTTATAAAATGAAGTAGTTAGTGAGTTGAATGAAAAGAGTATTAATGACAAGGAATGTACTAAACTGATTCATCCCCCCTCTCAGTTTAGCTAAGGGTTCATCAACAACTAGATCGGAGTGGAAGGGGATCAAAGTGACAACCCCCATATTGAGCATTGTCGTGGTGTCTGCACAATCCAGGTGAAAAAAGGTCCAACCAACCAACAAAATTTTTTCATGACCTAAATGAACCTAGTCAGGCCATTGATAACTCCCTCGCCCAGTTGAAAGAAGATGACTAAATTTCCATGTGACGAAATCGATTCATTCCTTGGAGTAACCACTACACATAGAATCCATTCCTTGAAGCCGCTATTCAATAACTTCCTGCATGAAGCCATTTGACGCCATTTACATTTTACTAGTGTCTTGTATGTTGGAGTGAAGGAAAACCACTTCGTGCCTTTATAAAACACATGTTTGGAGACGTCTCTCGGATCAACCTGGGACCAACCTAGCTAGCCTGGGTGCCTATTTTTAGGAAGGTGGTATGACATGACCCCAGGGAAAGATTCCCTTGTTAGATTATGTATATGGTAATGTAGAGATCCATACATAAAGACTGGTGCTGAAACACACACACATACTTCCATGTTCACATTCAAACTGAAATGAAATGTTATATGGGTTATGGCTTTGTCTGACTATTTGTCTTCAGGTTCCAATGGTTGCTTTATTCTTTCTATATGGAGTTCCATTACCAGTTGGATGGCTAGATTTATTTCTTTCCTACCAGCCAGGTCGAATAGCTTATGATTGAACTATTTAAATACTCCCATCAAGGGGAGGAAACAAGATTTGGGGTTTCTTTCTCATTTATAAATTCTAATTTCCTTTTATTCAAACATTTGTAAGCCCAAATTATATAATCTATTTGTGATAATACATGGGCTTAGCTCAAACTATTTCATACAATGGTTTTATCCATCATACAAAAGAATAGGTTGACCATATTGAAAGCCTAATTCCATTCCATTGAAATCTTGCAAGTCAAATTCCACCCTTTGTTTCCATTTGTATGTGTATGGGAACTGCTGTTTCTTTTTATTACAGGAAGCTTGAAGGAAATTCTCCTCAAACATTTAAAATTTGACTAAATTAACAAGCCTATGCATATAGATATATTCCTTACCATTTTTTCTTAAATTTTCCAAAGAAAGCAGTTACTCCTATATGCAATTTACTCAGAACTTCAAGAGTGATGTCCCCTCTATTTCTAGTCTTCAAGTATGGGCTTCAACAAGAATATAAATTGTTGCAAATTTACTTTATAAGAAATTATATATACTAAGCTACCACATAATATGATTTTGATCAACATGGTGTCTCTTTCATCAATAGCAACAACATTGTAAACTTCTATATTTTTCTTGTGATGAATATGACCATCTGGTTCATTTGGGCTCTTGCAGCCTACATCCACCAAGATATATTTTCCTACCACATGAATTTAATGTTAATTACAATGGTTTTACTACTATATGAAAAAAATGAAAATTATTTATCAATAACTCTCTCAGCACTAGAAAAATCCTTTCTCGGTAGGGACTTCTGCCAATGGTTTGGCCATTGTTTATAAAGTGTTCTAATGCTTTCTAATTTGGTAATATTTTTCTTTGACAATGTGATCGTAATTTTTTTCAATTTTCAGTGAAATTAAAGGTAAATAATTTGCTATATATTCACAACAATAACTTATTGTTAATTTTTTTGTTCATTATAATTCTTTTCCCGGAATCATATTTATAATAAATTCCAATTACCTTTTCAGGTAATATCCACAACTCTTTTTCTTGGAAGTTGCTTCCTTCCCTAGCAAAGTTCAGCTGTAAAAAATTATCCAACTTCTCATTTGCAATCACGGTCAGATTTCCTTGCTCACTTTGGCATGAAAGCAGTGCATGAAGAAAAAGATTTATTTTGTGGTTATTGTTTTAAAGTATTACTCTAGTTGCAAAGAATTTCTATAAGGCTATGACCTTTTCTATTAATTACACATTTTGGAAATTTTCCTCTAGGACCTAACACTTTTTAAATAAATTTCTTAAAGGTTCTACCCCTAATTTTACTTTTATATACTTTGTGTTTCTAATTGAAGTGATACAATAAACCCTTATGGATAATTCTATTTATAACACACACATATATTGTGAAAATTATGTTGTGAAAATTTCACTACTTTGCAGCAACTGGAAATTATTTTTCTAATTGTTAATTAAATTAAGAATTTATCTGCTACAACAAATACTGAATAATTCACATTAAAACCTTCACAAATAAACTGCTGAATAAAATAACACTCGTAACATAAAAAATACTAGCACACACACATAAAAATTAACACAATTATTTTTGGACAAAAGTCCTTGGGAAAACCCAACTTGGGAAAACCGGTGCAACAGATGAGGGTTTTATTATTATGCAGCAGTGAAATTATGACTACAATCTATGGATTCTCAACTCACAATCCAAAAATCAAGAAAATCTAGCCGAAATTATCTAAGGGAATTTCCCTTCTTCCACAAGCAACCTCGACACGACTTTGCCTCAAAAAACTCTTCCTCCTGAACCCTTTTGCATAAACACTTTGATTTCTATCCTAGAATTAACCCTGATCAAGCCGTCGTTCTTCCTATATTTACTGAGGAAAATTATTCTCTGGCCTTCTCGAAGACTTTCCAGGCCTTTGGAAGCTGAATCAAATTTTCCTCCAACTAAATTGAATTGCTCATTTGAAGCAACTGTGCAGTCCTCTGCACTGTCTCACTGGGAATAACTCGACCTCTTGCTGTTTCCTCCCCAGATCTAAATTTTTTTTTCCAACTCACTGTCCCTTCCCCTCACTATCTCTTCTTCTGTCTCGAAGCTCGAACCCTTCTGACAACTGACTGTTTCTCTATGGAAGATAAAATTTTCCAGGTGTCTCAAGTGTGTCTTCCATCTACCCATCGACTTCTTATAATATTTTGTTGGAACTCCAATGACCAAGATTAAAACTTAATCACCGAGATCATATCAGAGTCAATCCATGTGAATTTCTAGATGATTCACACCTTATCTCGATTAATTCTAATTAATTAACCAGTTTTCCTAAGTTTAGACTTAGGAAACATTAAAAAATAGGCTAATAATCTAATTGAGACACTTCTAGGTGGAATTTATAGAAATTATTTCTGGGTTATGGAGAACTCCTGTGTTTTATCCTCTCCACAAAGTTTCAAGACTAGAACACCTCTGATGCTACAAAAAATAACATATGTTTATTTGTTTAATTCTAGATTTTTTTTGTGTATCAATAATCAATATAAAAACACACATAACATTTTCATGGGTAACTATTCATCCTTTAATTATTTTTATATTATTTTCTTTATTGTTTATTATTTCTCATATATAACTTGAGAACAATCCTCTGATATTATTTTTATACTGTATACACACAAACACACACACTATTTTGTCAAAAAAGAACTTACTGATTGAAAGACTAGTTTGTATGAAGGTATTATATTTGTGTTAACGATTTACAATGTTATTTTCTGTTTTTTTTTTTTTTTAATATAAGATTAGGCATTGCCTATATATATATATATATATATTTCTTTCATGATTTCAATGTTTCTCTTATTCATGCTATTAATTTTCTATTGAAATATGGAAAACAACATATTTATTAGAATAACACATTTCCTTTCTTATCATGGTTTTCTACTTCAAATTATCATAGAACTCATAATTCTATTTTATAGAAATTATTTGATAATTTGAAAAACCATATTTTTTTATTCTTATATCATGTCACACAATCGTATGTGGAGCAATATATTATAGATATACATATAATTTCAATTTCATTATTTCATATTTTTTTCTTTCTCTACTATATAAATGTTTATACACAACACAAATCCAAATCCTTTGTCAAACAATTAAGTACATACGTTAGATATACTAGCTTGAAAACAATATTTCTTTCTCTGGTAAATTCATGATCTAGTACTAGGCTCCCAACCATGAAACTGCTAAAACAACCAATGTCCCCTCGATCAACTAGGTCTGCAATTCTTTTTCTCTCTATTTTCTACTACTTGCTTCTCTTCCGTCTTTATTTTACTCGGAATAATGATACAAAAGAAAAGAAAATAAACAAATACTCTCCCATCTACCACTCTTTTGGTGGTTAATAACAACTTCCACCTCACCAATAGGTGGAAAGTGGTTATTTTCTCATTAATGAATTCCCATTTCCCACTCTTGAGGAAAACTCCCTGTCTTTTAGGAAAGAATTAATTGGCCAATATCGTAATTCCTCAATTAAATCTAATCATTCATATTAAATTACTCGGACGTCTTGATGGGTAATAACACTTTCACAATAAATTGCATACTTTTTCTCTTTCAGCCATTTGTACTCAAAAATTAATTTCCCATATTTTTCTTTATTCACAAAATAAAAATAATAATTACAACTTTACAATAAGCTATTATAAGTAATAAATTACCGATAATTAAAATTTTCACTTGTCTTTCAATTTAGCATAGTTAACTAGAAAATAAACTTATGCACATTTACTAACAAAAACATTAAGCCAATGGATATCACATCCTCCCCCACTTGAATTTGAGATCGTCCCAGTGTCAATTCTAACCAAACCAATAGTCATGTTTTTTTAAGGTTATTCAGTCATCCTCCAAGCATATCCATTTCCAAGATGCCAACCCAAAAAGAATGCTTCTTTAGGACTACTAAGACATTGTTCAAACATAAATCATAACAATTTCGAGGTGGTATCATAACCTAAACTCAAGGTTCACCAGTTGGTTACTCAAGACTCAATTTTATTTATTTATTTATAATAATGAAAATGGATATGTTTTCTTTGAATGCGTCTTCCAATTTTCAAATTATCTTTACAGGGTTGAATTAGCATCATTGAATTTTGACTTAAGTCATTATTCTATTATGGGGCATGAATTTTATTTGGTTTAAAATGCACACAACATTCTACATGTACTTCTACCTATACAAAATTCCAAACAATGATGTCATCTAGGTCACGTACATTATTATTTATCAGGAATACATAAAATAATTTACGATTTTATTTTTTAATTTCGCGGACGAGGGAGGTGATAAGAAACTAGCCTAAATTTGTCTAAAACTTTGAAAGGGTCCACAGTATCTAAGTGACAAAATTAGAACAATTTACAAATTTAAGTGTCCCTTTCCATTTTAAATATACACAATCATCAACCTTGAATTCCGTCAGAGCTCTTTTCAGGTCAACTTAACTCCTTTGGCGAACTTAAGCTATTTTCAAATTTTGTTTCACCTTCTTAACTATCTCTTCCATATCTCTTAACACATCTAAACCTGACATCAATATTTATTTAGGATGGTTTGAACTCAAAGGTACTTTACATCCCTTTCCATACACCACTTCAAAAAAACTTATTTATTAAAGCCTAGTATATAATTCTGTTCATCAACGTAGCTTTGATTATTTACTAAAGAAAATTCACTTTTTTCTTTAGCTTATATATATATATATATATATATATTCTCTTTAGTTGTATAATTCTTTTCTAACTTTTGATAACATCTGTCAAGAAAATATGTTAGGTGACTTAGATTTCAGACTATTCTCTACAGATCACTCCAATAATAATAGATGATTTTTCGATTTTCAACTTTAAAAGGGACTAATTTAACATGGAAATTTTAAAAATATGTATTGCTACATTATTATTATTATTATTATTATTGTTTTGAACAAGGTGATGGCTTGTTCTCACTACCCCTTTCTATTGAAAAGTGATATCTCTGTCTAATAACTAGTTTACATGGCAGTTTATTTATGTAGTGTTCAAATAATTTGTAGCAATACAATCCATATCATATATACACTTGGATTAAGACGAATTTACTAGTGTTTTTAGTTCAAAAGTTTCCTTACCTTAGCTAGATCCACCCTTCTACAATGGTGTGGTAATAATGTGGTCAAGTAATTGCGCTAAAAGGTTCATAAGCACATTTTTAGGTTGATGCATTAACTTCAAATGTTGAATATGATCATCCAATATTGGATTATAAAACTCAATTCCTCAAATTAAACCTTTAGGAATTTCAAGGTGAAGTATATAACTATTTCAATCACATTTCAATTGAAATTTATGAGACATCAACCCATCTAAACAAAATGAACTTATAGTTGAATGCTCTTCATTTAATCATAAGCTCATTTTGCATAGATCAAATTTATTAATTTTCCTCTAATTATAGCAAAAAAATCATCTCTTCAGGAGGAAATGTTTTCACAAGTTACACGCTCCAAGAATTTTCTACAGACAATAGAAAGAAAAGGGTCTTGGGTCTCTAATTGTAACTTTATTCATCTCTCTATAATCATTTGTGGATTCCATTTTTTTTTTTTTTTAGAACATAAGAATCAAACTTGTCCATTCATTGATCTCTATTGTACACAATTCATGACTATCAATTTCATCTTACACTTTCCCCTTCCAATGATATAATGAACATTTATGTTCATGACCTATTTATTTTGCATCAAGTATAAGATCAAAAAATAGGTCACCCATTTTTTTAAGGAATTTCTTTGATATCCTTATGTGTTTTAAACAAAAATTTTGTTACACTTCCCCAATTAGTGTATGGGCATGTTCATTTGTGTAATCACATCATTAAGTAACATCCTTCATAATATTTTTTTAATTAAATCATCATTCATTTCTCTGTTAGGCATATCTAACAAAGCATGATTCTCTCCTAGTTCTAAGTAGTCACTTTTTTTTCAAATATGTACTGAATATTCAAAACTATTAAAATAATTATTAATTAATTTTGCAAGTCCATAACATATCCATCCATTCTTGAATTTCTTGCAAAACGTCCTGTAGTCGAAAACCACTACTAACATTAATTAGGGTTCCTATTATTTGACCCTTCAAAATTTTTCATGTATTTAAAAAAATATTTGTTACTCTTTTTCATGATATAAATATCATTTCTAAATGATACCTACAAGGTTTACTAAAATATTTTGTAAACGAATATAAACTTATACATAAGTCACAACCATAACCATTTTGAAATGGAAATAATTGAGACGCTCCCTTTTTCTATGATGGTATTCTTCCACGTCTTTTACAACTCTAAACTCTTAGTGAAAACTTTATTTCACTATATGTAAACCTAGCGTTGGATGCTAGGAAAAATTAATTTTCATCCTCGGGCTCCACATGGCCAATTTCTATGGTTGTGAATGACTTGATCAGTTGGAAAATCTGTTAAGACGGAAACAAAAGTTTTTAGGAAAGGAAACTATTTCCTTATTGTTCATGTCTTTCTAAATTTGTTTAACTTTTTCTTACTTTCACACTTATGCAGTTTGAAATTCCTTATATAATTCCTATATTTTATGTGATGCAAAAATTTCAAGCCATCGTCAATCACATTTTTTTTAATTGGTGGACATTACCATATTTTCTTTTTCTTTCTTTGCAAGAAGTAACAAATTTTGGCATGAGGCTATAAAATAATTTTGGAGGATGAGATAGTGCTATGGGATTATTTTTATGGAAAAATTATAATTGTCCTTTATATCTTACCTTGACTTCATATTCTCTTTGAAATAATGCATTCTCGACAATTTTCTTAATGATTTAATTGATAAAAAAATTCAAGACTTCTTGTTCTATCTACCATTCCTCTCTAATGAGGTTTCTACGTTAAATTTATTAGTTAGTCTTATAAATTATGCAACCTTTTCTTTCATATGTTTACTTGAATGAATCTGAGGCCTCTTAAATATTTCCTTACTTATTCATGTATTTTTTTTAATGGTTAGCTTAAAGATTTAACATCTCCTGATCCATAAAATTTGTTTGAAACCTATATATTTATTGATATACATAAGGCTTGGATGATTTTTATTAAACTAGTCTCTTTCCAACCTTATATAATGTGTTTTTTTAATCAATGTCTATAATTATGCCTATAAATATTTTTTTCGAGTTAGGCTATACTCAACCCTCATAAATGATTTTTTTTTGTATTAATATCTCTGGGTTTTCCTTCTCGGTTTTTTTTTCAATGTTGTGTGTTAATAATATCCACAACTTTTGTTTGTTGGTTGACATTTATTTTCACTATGAAACCTTTATGGGATGGAGTTTGGTGAAGACTAGTCCATGATGGCACTAGGCTAGATGCAAACACAGTTGTCATACTTCTATTAAAGTGGTTGTGTAAACTTATTTTCATGCCCATCTATCTATACAATAGTAACTTCATTAATCATCACTCTGCATTATCAGTTTCTCCTCCATCACCCCCAACTTGGTATCAGGTTCTTCATGGCCCCTTGGTGATCCTATGGAAGTTTGTCCATTATATTCTTCAACCATAATTCAAACTCCTAACATCCTTTTGAGCAATATGTCCATGAGATATATAAATTATTTATTTCAAGGCCCATTAAAGATCTAATATTCTAACCTACAACTCTGATACCACTTGCAATCAACCTCATATACATACTATTTTTTTTCACGATCTCCAATAACAATGACCTTACTATAATAATTCTTCTCTCCATTAACAGAGAATTAGTAATTTTTATATTTAATTGAATATTGTTTATGTAAATATTAACTATAGACAGTCATGCTATCATGCTATATCACTGATTAACTTATATATCATATACATGGATCTTATTCTTTTCTATCATATATACTTTATCTTTTCCTTCAAAAAAAAATATTGGACTATATTATATATTTCATTTTAGAAACGATTCTTCCTTGGATAATTTGCAACTCTCAATATAAATTTATATTTTTCTTACACAATCTCTTTACAAGAGCTAACATATACCTACTCTTATATCTCTCTAAAAATTAAGGAGCTAAGACTCTTATATTTCTCTATAAAAATTTAGGAGCTAAGTCCTCCTCATAATTATTGATACATATAGTCTATCGACGAGGCTAAGAGATAACCCCAAAGTATATACACACACTATTTGTAATGCCAAGGAAGCCAATATATACTCAATTCTTATATCTTTGTCTTTTCAACTTATCATGGCTAAACTTTATAAAGGTCCATTGCATATTTAATTCGTTGAATGTGGTATATTTGTTTTGGTTACATGTTTGAGTTTTGATTTCAGTGTTAGTCCCTTGCATTTATTTGTAATATCTGGATAGTTCTATTTCTATATGTGGCACATCATCGTAGTTGCTAGGTATGGAAAGACAAAGTATTGGATGCTTGTGATTAATTTTTCCTGTAATCGATGATATTAAAGGGATTCGGGCTTGTCAAAAACTTAATGACTATCCAACCGAACATTGAGCTTCATTCATTTTAATTTTTTCTTCGCCGATTTTTTTCTCTGGAATATGGAAGTGGAATATGGAAGTATAGGGTTGTTTATTGCTTAATTTTTATGTCGATGAATCTCTTGCATGTTGAACCAATCTCTTTGTTCATATTGATAACAACATACCGTAAGGCAATTATGATTTTATAGATTTCTTATAATGGTTAACTTCTCATTCTTGTAGTTCCTTTTAGAAATTTATAATTATTTCTTACTCCATTTGCGTTCATAGGTAGATAGAGAGATTTTGATCCTTGTCATAAAAATTTATCTCTAAAAATACTTCTGAAATTCTTGCAAAGGTTTTGTATACATCCAGCCTATATTCAAAAGAATTCTGCTTGGGACAGAATGCACCACTCTTTAAAGTCCCGTTGCTGCCATTCGAGCTAAAATTAGTTCCATCCTTATTATTTGTTTGTCATATTTTTTTCTCAATATTTAGAATAACGACCGACATGAGTCTGTTTTCCATCATCTTTTGTTGATCTATGGTGTATTTTTTTAATATTATAACCTAAACTAGGGTTTCCAACCTTTGCATACATTCCTTCTTTGATGAGCTCAAAAACCCGTTTGGTTTTGCTTATTTCTCTGTCAGCTTAGACCATTACGTTTGTTAATTTTATTTTATTTTGAAGATTTTATTACGTTTTTCTTTCTTTGAGATAAGGTTCTTAGCCTTCAACTACATGTTTTCAATATAATTCATCACATCAACAGTGTATTAGAAGAAAAATGATTGTACGAAGTATGTATTTGACTTCTGTTAGTAATTTCCATCAAAAGACATATTTAAAAATGTATTATGTTAATATAAGTGTTCACAATTTATTTTAAAAACCCTAGTTGTTTTTTTTTTTTAATATTCGGTTTAAGAATGAATACAATTATTATATCTAGAGTTTCGATATCTAACTCTAAATACCCAATACTCACAATGCTCTTCTGTTAGCTATGACTTATGTTTTTGTGCGGTTTAGGTTATCAATTCTTACTGTATTAACTTTTACTTTTGGTTGTGTAATTTTATTTATAAAGTGTTCAAATGCTTAATTTGGTAATATGTTCCTTTGCCAATGATATATATATATTTAAAATTAAAGGTAAAAAATTTGTTGTATATTCCTTCCCCGGAAAAGTTCAGTTGTAAAGGGTTGGCTAACTTTTCATTCACATTCACTAGGTCGAAATTCCTTACTCACTCTGGGTGAAAGCAGTGCAAGAAGACACACTTTATTTGTTGTTATTAGTGTAAACTCTTACTTGAGTCACAAAGACTGTCTATATGGCTATGAACTTTTGTATTAATTGCGGGTTCCGAAATTTTTCCTCCATGAACTAACACGTTTAAAATAAATTTCTTATGGGCTTTACCCTTGAGTTTACTTTGATATACTTTGTGTTGTTAATTCAAGTGATACACAAAACCTTGTATATATATATATATATATTTTTTTTTTTTTTTTTGGAATTTTTTGTGTATAAATAGTCGATATAACAACATGCATACTATTTTGTGCATACTATTTTGGATTATCTCATTATAGATGTACTCAAATTTAGCACATGTGTAAATATGATATATTTCATATTTATGCATAACAATAATATCACAAAATTTTTATAGAGTTAAGTATAAATATGAACTATCTAACACATGCATAAATATGATATGTACCATTATGCTATCCTAATATGATAATAAAATTCTTTGGGATTTGGATTTCATTATTTGGTTCGAATGTAGTTCTTAGAAAAATATACAACTTATAGTACAATACTAAGGAGAAAGGTATCCTTGCATATTACAAATTTATCATCTTTCCTTCATGCCATATTTACATGTAAAATTTCCAAATGCAATTTGAAAGAATAAAATCCATAGGGGCTTCACCTTGTTAACCAATTTCTTATTACATTCATTAATAAAGGGACTTGTTAAATAATAAAAAAACAATTTAATATTGAAGGTATAGGAGGAATGTGTGACATGGGTATTTTTATAGGTGTTGAGGATATAAAAGGCAGTATCTAGATATATATTTTTAATGGAAATATATATCAAGAGGAGTGATGAAAAAATTAAATTTGGGAGGCATTGGAACATCAAGTTCCTTGTTAAACCTCACTTTGTCAGATCGAGGGAGTCAACCCTTCTAGGGGTTGACTACTAAGTAAAATATGAATTAATTGAGTCCATATTTGGATTTTTAGATCCACTTAAGGAAATTGACAACTATGGTCTCATTGTCATTTAGTTTGGTCCATACCCAAACCCATTAGATCGGTCTACCACCATCGGATCATGACTATATTTTGTGCTCCAACACAACAATGTCTCTAGGCACCACTAGTATTCTTCAATAATTGTTCTTCTCTATAGTAATTTGTCCCAACATGGGGTATTTATAAATATTTAGGGAAACTATGGATATTATTTAATATTCCATAAATTCATGTGTTATGTCACAAGTTCATTGAGTGAAGACCCCATGATGTGTTCCCTTTGAGTACACAACATTAACCCATGACATCACATGCTTTATGTTTTTTCTTTCTTTCCCACCATCTAGTTCATAACTAACATATTTTAATCTTTTCATGTCCACCACCATCCTCCCAAATTCATGGTCATCACTTTTATGAATGCACTAGCTAAATAATGTGAATCCACTATACATATGTCATATCCCATCTAAATAATATTTTTCATAATACACGTAAATTGGGCCTTGGATACGTGATGCTACGAACACAATTTCTTGTTCAAATTGGTTGTAATATAGTCAATGATTCATTAACATGGTTATTATTAAAAACACAATCGATGTGTATATATATATATATATTACAGTCTATTTATATTACAATCTACCAAGGTTTTCTTTTCATCAAATTATATATATATATATATATATATTATTTATTACTTGTAAGGTTCAACTCTTTATGCTCATTCTTGGATATCCCATAGAGGTATTTCAGTCTAATGTTCACACATTTTTTAATGTTGGGTTTATGGTTACTAGAACGTTTTCTCAACTTTAGCACATCCTTCTTATTGAATGATTTCCTTATATTTTCATATCAAAAATTATAAAATAGTCTTTCATAGCTTCAATTAACTTCATGTCTAGATAAGGAAATTTCAAGTTTTATCTTCTAGATCCATCACATTAACAATTTTTGATGTGCCAACATTTTGAACCATAAAGTGTGATTCATCATCAAGGAAAAAATGACGAAGAAAATATGATCATGTGCTGGAGTAAATAGGGGAGGTAGACCCTAGAATCAAGGACAAAAGTTAGAGAGTCAAAGAATTAAAACGAAAGAGGGTTAACAGTGCAATACAAGAAATCCAAAGTAAAATTAATCATCCCAAGAAACCTAAAAATTAATAATTAATCATAAAATATATAAAAATTAAGTAAATTATTAGAACAAAAAAAATAAACAAATATTAAATAAATTAGTTATAAATTATTAATATTAAATAATAATAAACGAGAAAGATGAAAAAGAAATAAAAAAATCTTAGGGGTTAATAATAATAATAATAATAATAAAGAGGAGGGTTAATAGTAATAAGAAGGGGACCTTGTTATTATAAATTAGGGTTGCTAATAATAATTAATAGAAGTCATGAAATGAAAAATTACAAAAGGTTGATATAATTAAATTAGAGATATAATAAAAGGTTAAATAGATATTCAAATAATAATAATAGTAATAATTTCCATTGTTAAAAAAGCGGTAGATATAGAATAAATATGGGGGAGGAGGGATTTATAAAAATAAAGAAAGAAAAAAAATATATAACATTAACACTCAAAGGAGACTACAAGAAGGGGGGGAATGGGGAAAGGGAAGATGACACAAAGGGGAAGAAATAAAGAAAAAAAAACTTGGAGGTAAGAGCCGAAACCTAGTTATGTTAATTATCCATCCATCATTCCTATTAAGATAATCGACGCAATTCTCAATTTAGATGGATTCCCTTAATTTTGTATGGTAATAATGATCATTTTTTTCTAGGACACTAGATTAATTTATCATCACAAAAGTTTTAATTGTGAAAAAAAAATAGGAAAATTACCAACAACAAATTACTAATATGGTTGACTTTGGCTCCCAATGCTCTATATTATTATTATTCTCCCTCCTACCCCCTTATATTTCCCAATCATAGTGGGAGGTGTTACCATCAATTAACCCATCCCACATGGTCTCCTTATAGAAATGGGGCTACAAAATTTTTTCTTCCCCAATGTGTGGAACTTACATTGGGTAATACCATCACATCTAGTTTTTCAAGATATTTTTGGTGATATAAAGTTTCTCATGATCTAACTCCTCGATCAAAATTTATGATTATTTGAAGTTAAGCCTCTTAAAACCCTTGCCACATTAGCAAGAGACTTGCCACATTGTGCCCACATGGCACTTCCACCTCATGGGAGGTCCACCATGTCACTACCATGGCATAATACCATCGTGCCACACCCAACATCTAACACAGTTCAACTCCCGCACTTCCACAACACAAGTGTTTATTTGTTAAGAAACGAGGATGATTCTCTATCCTGCAACTTCCATCTCCTCAATGGAATTTCATGTGATTCATGCCCTAGCCAAAAAATGCATTGCAAAACCACCCTTGGGACACGTTCTCTATGATGACATGGCTCTGGGCCATGCTGAATTCCCCATCAAGACCTCATAGCTTCCCTATGCCAGATGGCACCACTAACCACCTCCATGTGTCACCTAAGTGCCACATCAGTACAAAATCCACATCAGTACAAAATCCACATCATTCACTTCCATTGACCTAATGACATCATGATGACACCTAGGTGATGTAACCTTGCTAGATAACATCCTTCCACATTGCCATGTGTCACCTGGAAACTGATCACTTGACCCTTTGAAAGGGTCATTCCACCTTGCCATGTTTCACACCATCAACATGTTACATTTTTAGCATGCCACATTGAAAACTCTAGCACATCGTATGCCCACATAACATCCACATAGCCTATCCTAGCTTACATATATTTTTACTACTCAACCTAACTGACGGGTCCACTGAATTCTGACCATTCATCTCAACCCATGACATAGTGTTATGCAGGTTATGGCCATCTCGGGACCTTTCCAAGTATAACCTCACACCTATGTTAATAGCCTTTAGGATGTCATTTTCTCATTCCCTAACATAAACATAAGTATATTCTACAATATTAACCCTTATGTCCCACATATACATACCTCCATCTCCCAATACACATATATTTTCATCCTTTGACAAGAACAAATTCTTGATGTGCCCCATGCATTTTGTCAATAGCACCATTCCCATACTTGGGAGAACCCTCTAGCACATCTTCGTGGGAAAAAAAAGAATTTGGTAGTGATTAAAATATACCTTCTCATCCCATTCCCTCTATCTACCATACCACATTTTACAACTACCACTTGGCCATCCTATCATGGAATGACATGAATATTCCATGGAAAAGGATGGGGACTTCCTATCGCACACTCTTGCTAATTTCACACTCTTTTCAAAGCTCTTGAGCCTCCTTTAAAAAATTATTCCATTGAATCGATCATAATATTGTCACCCTACAATGCATAAAATTAGGAACACAAGGATTTCGAGGGACTTACCCAAACCTCCTTAGAGATAGATGTTTCTCGAAACTTAGTTCCCTATAGAGATGATATCTCCCATATCCATACCAACACTCAAACATTGTCGTGGACTTAGTCCCAATCTAGTAATGCTTATAAACATTCATTTTTACTGAGCACTAAACAAGCCTTATAATGGCTAACACTGCTTTATTTTTTAAGAACGCCAATAACATACCACACCCTAAACTGGGTGCAACACAACACCATCAATTTCACTTATAAAACATGAAATGTAGCATAAATAATGAATGGAAATAAATGATTAAATAACCTTGGCCATGTCGATAATTAAAAACACACTTTACAAATTAGATTTGTAATCCATAGCAGTTGCAACATGCAAACCATGAGGACATTAGTATGTAAATCTCATTAATAAAAATAATAAATAACACCATTCCTACATAGATAGTGCTAATACAACCATTTTTATTGATCCAGGAGGATCCTCCAGTTGCTCCAAGTTTAAAGCTTTCATCTCTTTCCGTAAATAACAATAATTTGTAGAGCCCATAGTTCTGAATCTGACGGTACTTTGAGTTTCTCATTTGGTCTCCGAATGAAGAAGAAATCATCTGTTGAAGTTTGTGGTGAACAGGTGAAGAATGGGCCTTGCTGGCCATGTGGTGTTCCCACTGCTCAACGCGTGGCAAGTGTCTAGTCAATGCAATTAAAAGGTTCAGAGTTCCCTAACAGGTGCAAGTATTCAGTTTGAATGGTGAGGTTTTAGTTGATATTTCATAGCAGGTTCATTAATATGGTTAGGCCACATTTTTAATCAACTTAAGTTTTTAACAAGGTTGTATAAACCATGGTATAATTATATATGGGCGTAAAAATTATGTTATTAAACATATGGTCTAAAACATAAATGAAAAGACATTACAAATATGGTGCATGCACATATGGTATGTTTCAAAAACCATATGTTAAATATATGGCTTGGTGTAAAGTCAATGGCACAAATGAATACAAACTATGGTGTAAAACATTGGAGCGAAGTTATATGGAAAATGAAATAGTGGAGCATAGTATTATGTGCCATGTGGCACAGAAATATGGTGGAGTTAATATATGGTTCAAATAGTGCAGATCAACCAATGGTCACCAGTGGATCACCTATAAACAATTTATCATCACCGTCGGGGTTAACGGTTAGTTCCGAGTCAGAATTAAATTAAATTCTATATTTAAGGTTTCAGGCCTATAACCAAATACCATGTGTTAGTTTAATGTGCCATTGGATTAATGTTATGTGGTTAGTAATGCACCATCATTGTATTCTTTAATTTTATTACATCTTATCCAAAGTCTATTCCTATGCCTAAAATTAAAGAAGGTATTAAAGTTGTGCATGCACTAACCTAAGTTTTAGCATGGTGTTGAAACACCATTACACCAAAACAAAAGTTGTTCACCTAATGAAACCACTTCCCATAAATAACGTGGGAGGTTCGAACCTTGAACCTGCCTATGGAATTATAGATTTTTTTCCATCGCACCAGTGGATTAGGAGTTGAATTGTAAGTTGTAGAACAATCTTTTGTACATGCCTGTAAATTCTCTTTTGGGCGTAAGTTGAGCATCCTTGGGCCTTTTTAAGAATGGAGAAATGCGTTGGAAAGCTAAGAGTTAGGGCTCTTTTTTTACAGTAACCAATAGTGCATGCATGCATAGTTCAGTTGGTGGAATTCCTTGTAAAGAACCTTTTTCGAGCATTCTTAATAAAACAAATTCCCACTTGGAAGTGGACACAGAGACGTAGTCCAGGAGGTGTTATCACACTAAAAATTTTCAAAATTTTCTTTGATAAGGTCACCATAGGTTTCATGTTATATCATGTTAGATCATGCATTTGATGAAGAATTTATAAAATCATGTTTATGCTATGTAAAAAAAAACCATTTTTAGTCATGTCATGTTAGACAAATCTATTTTATATCATTTAGTTTTCACACCCATGCCTTAAAATCAAGAAATGAGCCACTTGTCTGGTTTTTCACAGTTTCGTAGCAAATACAGTGACAGAATAGAAGATTTCACTAGAAAACTACCTAACATTTCATATCACTCATTTTACGAAATAAAATCGATGAATTTTCATTTTCTATTGTTTTTAAGGAAAGGTGAGATCATATATTAGGTTATGATAGTTATCCAACATGTGAAATCATAAGTGATTGTTGTCATTGCACTTTTATTCCTCCATTTTTCATTTTCCCTCTCATATTAGAATTTCATCTTTTTCACCCAAGCTCCTCTATGTTATTAACCCTTCAGCCTTAGCATGTATTGGTCATGTGTCACCCTTGAAAAGTTTAACTTTGTGGTAAGCAGCTTGCTGTCCAAAAGTAGCTTGCTATCCAATTTGTCTTTATAGGTGTCACATGTTTAAGAGGGCAGTTTGGTTATAAAGGGAGATGGTCATTCACAAGAAAACATACAAAGGAGGATCTGTGGATAAAATAGAAGCCCATGGACCTTAATATATTCATGGAGGACCCTAGCTTTCGTGAAACATGCACCAGTTCAAGTTGCTTGAATTTTTGCTGGAGCTAACAAGGAAATTGTTGTGTTTTTGGACTGTTTGAGAAGTAAGTTTAAAGAGAGGATTATGGATGTAAAAAGATAAATTTATAAATACTGAGAGAGGTTATTTTCAATAATTGCACTTGGGTGAAAATGTGAAGTCGGGTTACACTTTTTGCCCTTTTTTGAGAAGTTCTTTTTTCTTTTTTTTTCGCCCTTCAACTTTTTCAAACTATAACAATTTTTCTGTGTAGAATTTCATTTTGTGGTAAAAATAAAAGTTGTGAGAAATCTTGTTAGCTTTCTATTACTTATTTTTTGAAATTTTTTTATGCAGATTTGATATGTCAACTTAGCGTTTCTTTGAGTGTGTGTTTCTTAACAATCAAAGAATTCATAAGAAGTCATGTTATGTCGCAATGTTGTATTCATTGAAAATTTGTGTTTTTGAAAAAACAAAATGTGTTACAACAATCTAGACAGAGTCTACTTTGTTTTCATCATATTTACAAAGCCAATGGATGCATATCATAATTACTAGAAATTTTTGAACTGGTCCAATACGAAAAACTGCGTATTTTGGATATGTTTCGCGTGGCAACAAATTTCTTAACATATAAGTTATAAACTAAAAATCTAAAAGCTACCCATTAGAGTCAACGGACCAATGTAATGCCCCATAATTTTTTCAATTTTTCTTACAATGTATTTTGGGAGATACAAAATTTTGATTTCACTGAATCACAATGACCCTTAGAAATTGTTTGCACTCATTTTATTAGAAAAATAATTAAAATTAATAAACGTTTATGAAATTCCATAAAAGTTATATTTCCTGAAAGTAGATTCAATTATGAAAATGCTTGTCTTGGTTCTGACAATTAATTAACAACCTTTCATGGAGTTTAATCAGTCCAAAGTTCTTGGAGGCGATTTCGAGAGCTTGGTTTTTTGCGTGATTGATCGTGTTAGTTAAGCGGAACTATTAGTGAAAGTTCGGCCGAACTATGTTTTCCGCTTACGAGTCGTTAAAACTAGCGTCTTAATAGTTCGGCCGGACTTCTTATCAAAAGTTCGGCCGAACTATTGTATAATTTTCCGTCGGCCGGAAACTTTTGTGGAGCCCCCTACAAAACACATATTTCGCGTCAATATAAATTGCCGTGAAATGATTCACAATTTTCGCACATTTCGCACTTCATTTCATTTTACAACTTGGTTTGAGTTCAAAAACTTTTCTTCAAAGTTTGGGTTTAAAGAACTTTTTTGGAAGACATTTTTGGAGGCGGCGTGATTTTTCTTGGAGGTTCAAGTTTTTGAATTTAAAACTTTCTGAAGGCGTGCTTATTTTTGAAGCTGACATGATTTTTCTTGGAAATTTGTCAGTGTTTGTGTTGAAATAAATCTTTTGAGCTTCTTTGTTCAAAAACTTTTCTTCAAATTTTGGATTTAAATAATTTTTTTGGAAGTCATTTCTTGCAGGCGGTGTGATTTTTCTTGGAGGTATGTACGTGTTTTGTGTTGAAGTACGTGTTTTGTGTTTTTTAAAGTGTGTATTTTGGATTGGATTACGTATTTTTAAAAAGGATTTTTTTAAATTAAATCTTTTGTGATATTTTTTGTAATTGAGTTATTGTCTAATTTTTTGAAGGAAATTTTGTGAACCTCATACCCTATTATCATGGGAAATCGAAGAACTTGTGTGAGAAAATATGATCGAAAAAGAGACCCTGAGGAACGTAGAGAAGAGACGAGACAATATCGCAAAAGGAAGTTGAAGCTCTCTGAAATGTTGAAGAAAATCAACTCAAGCAGGAAATTAGGCAGACATAAATGTAATGTACATGATCTATTGATATATTTTTAAAATTTTCCCAATGTAAAATGTGAAGCTTAATTTTTATTTGATGAACTAGTTTGAAAAATATTTTGTTTAATGTAAATAGAAAAAGATATTCCTCAAAATATTGAAAAAGAAAATCAACCTGAAGCAGAAATTGAAGCATGTATGTAAATGTAAATATTATGATATATTGATATATTTAAAATTTTCCTAATGTAAAATGTGAAGCTTAATTTTTATTTGATGAACTAGTTTGAAAAATATTTTGTTTAACGTAAACAGATAGAGATACTCCTCAAAATATTGAAGAAGAAAATAAACCTCAAGCAGAAATTGAATCGGGTATGTAAATGTAAATATTATGATCTATTGATATATTTAAAATTTTCCTAATATTTATTGACATATTTATTAATTTAGTTATTTATTGAATATGTACTATTTTTTCAAATATGTACAGATGAAATCACTATCGATAATGAGATGTTAGAAAATGCCGACACTCACACATATGGAGATAAAAAACCTGACCATGTTATACGAATTTTTCTTGGAGGTATGTAAGTGTTTTGTGTTGAAATAAATCTTTTGAGCTTCTTTGTTCAAAAATTTTTCTTCACATTTTAGAGGCGGTGTGATTTTTCTTAGAGGTATGTACGTGTTTTGGATCAAGGATTACGTATTTTTTAGAAAAGATTTTTTTTAAATTAAATCTTTTGTGATATTGTTTGTAATTGAGTTATTGTCTAATTTTTTAAAGGAAATTTTTTGAACCTCATACCCTATTATCATGGGAAATCGAAGAACTTGTGTGAGAAAATATGATCGAAAAAGAAAGCCCGAGGAATGTAGAGAAGAGACGAGATAATATCGCAAAAGAAAGTTAGAAGCTCTCTCAAATATTGAAGAGGAAAATCAACCTCAAGAAGAAATTGAAGCAGGTATGTAAATGTAAATATTACATGCTCTATTGATATATATTTAAAATTTTCCTAATGTAAAATGTAACGCTTAATTTTTATTTGATAAACTAGTTTGAAAAATATTTTGTTTGATGTAAACAGACAAAGATATTCCTCAAAATATTGAAGAAGAAAATCAACCTCAAGCAGAAATTGAAGCAGGTACATGTAAATGTAAATATTATGATCTATTAATATATTTTTAAAGTTTTCCCAATGTAAAATGTGAAGCTTAATTTTTATTTGATGAACTAGTTTGAAAATATTTTGTTTAATGTAAACAGACAGAGATACTCCTCAAAATATTGAAGAAGAAAATCAACCTCAAGCAGAAATTGAATCGGGTATGTAAATGTAAATATTATGATCTATTGATATATTTAAAATTTTCCTAATATTTATTGACATATTTAGTAATTTAGTTATTTATTGAATATGTACTATTTTTTCGAATATGTACAGATGAAATCACTATCGATAATGAGATGTTAGAAAATGTCGACACTCACACATATACACCACCATGTTATACATGTGATAATCATAATACAAAATTTTGAAATGTTTTTCAAAAATGAGCAAAAGATGGCCCAGAGTCAATGTTGAAAGGTCTCATTATCAAGATATACACAGAAGCGAATGCATTAATATCGGTATTCCAAATCAACCAAAGATAAAAAAAATGAAAGAAGAGGTGATAAAAACAGAGTAGTGCCATAGAGCTTCAATTGAGATCTAGAGATAAAGATGTTTCAAATATACGCAGAATACAATTGTAATGGTTTCACCAAGTACTCAAGAGAATCGTTTGAATTCACATCATACAGCACTGCGAAACTCTGCACAAACATCGAAAATTTCGACTGCAAATAGACGTAAATGATGAACTCGCTTGTTGGAGAGCTATTTGTGGGAAACCATACAAAGATAGACTTGGAGAAGATGTTAAAAAAATAATATATGAATATTGAAGAACAATTCGCGTGTTTCACCCACTGCAAGACATGTGATGCGAAGAAGAATAGCACGAAATCAATACGAAGAACATGAAAAACATCTCTTGGAAACCACTCAAATAGAGTTATTCAACAAGTTCAAAGAAGAGAATCGTCAAATTCAAGTTTCACTCAGTGCTTTTGTTCAACAAAACCATGGTATGTAAAACCTATCACCGTACGCGACACTTGTTGTTGTCGTTATCATGTGGAATTTGAGTTATATTATGACACATTCCTTGATTTCGATAGAACATTATGGAAGGATTCACCTCCTCCTTCCACTATCCGTGATTTCATATCTCAAATTCTATGTGAAAGAGAAAGCGATGAACTATTTTACAAAAAGAAATGTGTTGGTGGTAAAAAATGCGATGATTGTGGAAAATTGACTAAATTTCAAAACAAATATCGTATTGATATAAATGATCAATCATTGTCCAACATGAAAGTGAAATGGAAGAGATATGAATATATCAATACATCGATTCAAGGTGCAAATAGTGTTAAAAGAATTGAATTACTAGAAGATGAAATTTTTCTGAT
Organism: Pinus albicaulis; assembly: GCA_034641835.2. Taxonomy (NCBI): domain Eukaryota; kingdom Viridiplantae; phylum Streptophyta; class Pinopsida; order Pinales; family Pinaceae; genus Pinus; species Pinus albicaulis. The sequence continues at coordinate 38,816 of JAXQQM020061313.1, forward strand.
AGACTTTTTGAGAAAGTTTGAGGCAGAAATTTACAAATACACCAAGTATTCCCATAGAGCTCGATGGCAAGACTTGCAATTCAAAAAATCTCATGAATTTTTTCCACCAGGGACCATTTTGTCAGTGATTGATTTTGCAGAAAACTACACATTTGTTCCACAAAAAGAAATTCAGAGTGAATACTATCACTCTAACCAAGTCTCCATGCTCATCCATATTCTATATAGACATGCTGAACAAAATGTCGATCATATAGAAAGCACGAGTGAAAATCGACATATCATTAAAGAATATCACTTTTATATCAGTGACGATCGTACACATGATACATTTTTTGTACAACATTGTTTTGGAAAAATTTATGATTCACTGAAAAATCGTGGAATAACATTCAATGAACATTGGATATGGTCAGATGGATGTGCAGGTCAATTCAAATCTGCACGATCATTTTTTTAGTTGTGTTGTCTTCATAAGAAAACCTGCATTAAACATTGTTGGAATTTCTTTGAGACTGGCCATGGAAAAGGAGAACATGACGGCGCAGGAGCATGCATAAAACGAGTACTTCGAAGATATCAAATGAAATCTACTTAATGCATAATGGTGGAACGCTGAAGAAGTTGTTCAATGGTGCAAAACTGCTCTAAGCCATGAGATTAACCCATCAAGAGAAGTGCGAAGGTACATTCAATTTAATTTATATTGGAAATCTAATTTTAAACATTGTACATTTATCATGCAATGATTATTTTTAATTGTATTTTTATATCATATTTACAAATTATTTTTCTAATTTTCCATATAAAGGTTTTTCTGGCATATTGGAATCGAAGACGTAGATAGATCAATTGGAAATGACTTTGAAACAATAAAAGGGACTCGAAAATTGCATTCAATTCAAACAAAGTTGTCCACAAATGTGTTTGCATTGGATAAAAGAAAATATTCTTGTTTTTGTGATGTTTTCATAGACAACACAAAATCCAATGACGCCTGTGAAAACAAAATGTATGTGAACGATTGGAAACATACAAAGCTAAATACAAAGGGAAAAATGTCTGTTGCAATGTTTGAAGAAATGCAATCAGAGGAAACTAAAATATCATCCGATGGTGATCGAGTTTCTGATCTTGTTAGAGAAGGTAACATTTGAATTACTTTCTAATGATTTAAAGATCTACAAATAAATTTAAATATGCATAATTAACTGTTAAATTTATTTTATTGTGCAGGAGATGTTTTTGCTGTAATTGCACCTATTGACAACGATGAAAATGTGAAGTATTATTTGATGCGTTGCACTGAACGAAAAATGAAATTATTACAAGACTATAATGATCATGGATTTCAGTATGACAGAGGGTCTATTATACTGAAAGGTTATTTTTTCAAACAAACTCGTCAAAGTGGAGACTTTTTTTACTTTGAAGACTATGAACCTGATTCCATAAGTTGTCAATATAGTCACTTGGTGTGTGCAGCACGCATAAAGTTGATAGAAGTTCAATCAAAGAAAAAATCAAAAATTAAGAAATGGAAAATGTCAAAATCCGATCATGAACGGATTATTGAGGATGGAATTCCATTAGAATTTTTTTGAGTGAAGTGTCCAACAATTTATTATCTTTGGATTAAATATGTTTTAAAATTAAAACTCAAAATTGTAAATCTCACTCGAGTATCAAACTCGTATCAAGTTTAACAAATTTTAAAACCATCTAAATTTTGAAATCAAATCAAATCTACTATAAATCTTGTCCATCAAATGGAGGATCTTTAGCCTCTCCGGGTCTCGGTAGCGCCCTTCTCATAAATAGGAAACCTACATACACAATGCACATGTACTTTAACATTAAAATTTGAAGCTTTAAAAATGAATGAGAATATATATTCAAAGAATTTGCTAAAAAAATATAACAAAAAATCACGCAATACCTCTAGTTGCTTCTCCATTTGATGAACAGTGTCAACAGTGTGTTCATTTACAGGAACATCTGCAAGGGTAACCTATACAATATACATGTACAAGCTAAATATATATATATATATATACATAAATAATTTATATAAATTAAAACTTTCAAATGAAAATGCATGTGTACATATATAAACTTATTTGAACAATAATATTAAAAAAAAAAACTAAAGACAACTTCTTCAAATGTTGTGGATGTTCCTATCTCTGTCGCTAAAGTCCTCGGATTAAAAAAATCTTCTATACGAACCTAAATTCAAAAAATTTTAAATAACCCAAAATATAGATCTCTCTCTATATATCTCAATTTTTAATGGAATTTTTTGAGGTAACATAAATTTTGAACTTGTGAAAAATTGTCCATACTTGTACATCTCCCAATGAAGTAGAAGGTATATCTCCTAAGGAAGAAGAAGGTACCGCCATCCCAAAAACATCATACGGAATCGGTACCTGTTAAAACATTTTATCGAATTATATATATACATACATGTACATGTGTGGAAACAATTATTTATTTTAGAGTCACTTAAAAACACTAACATACATGTGCCAACATATCATGATGGTCAAACCCATCTGCATCGTTTGAGCCAGAGGTCCCGAACGTAATATTAACATTTTCATCACCCATCATGCCTGAGAACTGCAAATGGTGTTTTAACATATAATCATACATTTTTGTTAGATTAATGTACACATACAAATAAATGTATACATGTGTACATACACATGTATTTATTACAAATTGTACACATGTATATGTAAATATAATTTCAAAACCTAAGGTCACTAACACATACCGTTCCAGTGCCCTCTTCCTCATGAAAAATTAAGTCTTGCAGACCATTGCGACAATTTATTGCGTATGTTCGGAGATCTTCAATATTCATGTTGTAAATCTCCTCATCTGTATGATAAACAAAATTGGCACGTGCATTTTCACGTGCTCTTTGTCGATTTAAGCCAATATCGACTCCACTCAATCCGCTATGAACATTTTCGATCATAACATCTCTTGCTTCACGACTTATTTGAGAAGTCACATCCATCTCTGATCGCAGGGTTTCGACTCGAGACGGTCGACTCACCAATGGTGGCTCAGGGCGAGGCAACTCCACATCTCGCTTAGCGCCCTTACGTTGATATAATCAACCTCTCCCCGGGCCAAAAAATTCTGAAGGAAGATCATTGTAGTCGGGTTTCATACCCAAAAAAAATTCTGCATAAAACATTTGTGCAAAATAAAGAGGAACCTCATCGTTCCATGGAAGCCTTCCAAAGGCCGCAAGATGTCGATCATACAAATATTTTGCTTTGTCTGGGTGCTTGAAATACTGCACCTTCAACATTTTTCTTTTTGGCCCTTCCTTATAATTAAACATTGACTTAGCATCATCTCTTGAAACTCTTTTTTTTATGTCCTGCCATTTATCGAGACCTATCACTGTTTCTTTTCTCTTTCTCATCACTTCTACAAACGAATCAGTCGTTGACCCCAAATATTTGTACACTTTTACCATTTCACTCAATGAATGAGTAACTATTTCTAGGGTTTGTCTACTCTCAGCGGGTAGAGACAAAGACTCAAGATCTCTTTGCAATTTTGCATGAAGGCTTTGACACCTTTTTAAGGTGCATTCTGCCATGTTCGTTTCCCATGGTATATCAGTAATCTCAACCGGATAAGTTGTGCTAGGTTGACAGCCTTCTTCTTCAATGTAGTGGGCTGCCCTGCGTCTTTTTTGACCACTGGCTTGAACATTTTTAGCCTCTGCATCAATATATAAAATTTCGTATATTAGAAAAAACACGTGTAAAAAAAGTTGTACAAATTTAATGAAAAAATATTGAAATTGATGGTAACCTTGATTTTGTTGGTTAACATCTTCTCCAACATGACCTTGCTGAGAACCAGCCCCAGAATGACGATGCTGAGAACCAGACCCATAATGACCCTATTGAGAACCAGCAGCGGTTGATTAGCCTTTGGGGGAATAAATATCACCCCCTTCCCACAACATGCTACCACTCATACCTTGACTGGTTGAACCTTGGCCACGCTCCATAGATGGAGTTGAAAACCTTCTCCTCTTCCCTCCTAATTTAATTAAAATATGAAACTTATTAACAACTAATTTAACTCACAAAGTTAATAAAAAAAATCAATTCCATATGTACACACATGTATGGAGATTTAAGATTATATTTAAAATACCGTGGTACCATCCTCCGATCCCCGAGCCTCCATATGGGATTCAAATTGATCTTCGCTTCTTTCATCCTCCATGATATATATCTATTAACACATTCACAAAATAGATTTCCAAAAATCAATACCTCATCTAGTAAAACTAAGCTTGGGGCTCGCTTTATATTTCTGTTCTATTTTTTCAAACTGCGTTTATAAAATAACATGAGAATCAAACATGAGACTTAGAACAATCATTTTCATTATCTACAAGAAGGATTATAGATCCCCTTAAGCTTAAGCTTATATAGTTTGTCAATTTTTAACATATATTTTTTGGTAAGGGTAAATGTTTTTTTATCTATAGTACAAGTCATGAGTTCCCCAATTTTACCTTATGTAAAGCATGATTCTAGGATTACTACAATTTTTACTTGGTTTTTTAAGAATATATCAAATAAAGTTTTTGAGAAGCAAATATGGCTTGTTCCTTAGTATTTGGCACTTAGAATTTCCATAACGCTTATAACCCCATCCTTACAATTTTTATAATTTCCTTGATGAGACATTTGAATTTCCTTCCCCATATTTCTTGTTAATGATTATAACCTTAAAATGGCTAATATTGGTTTGTCATCATCATCTAAAAATGACTTGGCAGATGAAAATTTATCATGTCAATCATCATCACTTCACACCATCTCATACATGACCCCTTCTACATATTATATGCATGAATTTTTGGAATGTCATCCTCTCTACCTATCCCATGAATGATTGTGACAACAGGTGAATAAAATACAATTTATAAGCAGAGGATAGTTTCTAGTTTTTCCTCCTCCATCCACCCCATAGCTAGTGATTTCTCAATTTTCCACTTCCAACTTTCTATTCTCGAAATTCATTAGCAGCTAATTTTATCGATAGCCACACCACTATACATATAATTATCATATACACTACTACATTAATGAACTCTACGTTGTTTTTTATTGTAAAGTCCAATAACAAACAATGTTAATTGAATTTAGTAGTGTATATAACAATTTCTTTGACTTCCAGGTGTGTTGTGACTATTAGTAGAATTAACTACCAAAATGAATTTCCAAAATAAAATGTTGGAAGAGAAAAAATAGGCAATCAATGGATATGGAGTGGGTGGAGGAGGACAAACTTATAGTGATCCCTTCCTTATCAAATTTCCTTTATTCACCTAATGTCACTATCAATCATGGTCTAGGTAGAGGAGATGACCTACCATAAATTTAATCATATAATGTGTAGAAGGGTCATATGTAGATGGTGTCAAACGATGATTACAAACATGGTAATTTTTCATCTACTAGGTCATTTTGAGATGATGATTACAAACCAGTGCTAGCCCATTAAAGGTTATAATCATTGGTGCCTAATGTGGGGTGGACAATTTAAATCAAGTTCGTATCAAAGTACAATTTAGCTCATTTGAGTCAAGGTTAGTTAGAAGAATTAGCTATTGGTTTCTACCTTCAATTTCCTCTGAAAATGAATGTGTACGTGCTTTTGAGAGACATTAGAGACATTAGAGGAACAAGGTCCAAAGTTTTGATGAAAATGTGCTATGAAAGTAAAGGGTTTTAAAGGCAAGCATGTACAAGGCATAGTTGAGCCAAATGTTCTTCAAGAAGGGCCTAATTATTTGGGTCTTGGTTATGGAAAACATGGAAAATGCTTCAAAGCCAAGGAGGCTTGTGAGGTTTGTGTTCATGATGAATGGAACATGTACATAGTTTACCTTAAAGTTGTTGTGTTTTACGGATATTAAAATGAAGAACTTCTATTTAGATCCATTCTAGAGATTGACTGCAGGGGCATTTACTAGATATGTCACCTTTCATAAAAGATGAGATCCAGAGGCTACCTGGCCCTTTACAGACTCTGCCTATAGAACTTGTAGAAGTAAACACTAGAGACATTAACAATATCAAAGAACGTTTTCATGCTCAGACATGGGAATGTGTCTCTTTCCCTACGCAAAAAAATAGTTCTTGAGGTAGTTAATCTTCATAGACATGTCATCAAGCAAGTCAATGTGATCATACCTCCTTCCCTCCCTTGTAAAATAATTATGTTTTGCGGGTCAGAAAGCCAAAATATGGAGAAAATTATCACCAAATCCAACGTACGATTATGCATGATGGAGAATATCTAGCGCTTTCCCTTGTTAATATATTTAATAATCTCAATATTTATTTAAAAGTCTCAATAGTATTTCGACGACATCACATTGTTCAAATCTCATGGTCGAAATACTATTGATACTTTTAAATAAATATTGAGATTATTAAATATATTAACAAGGGAAAGCGCTCTAGAGATTCTCCATCATGCATAATCATACGTTGATGCTTATAGAGTGAAAAAACGGAAAGAATCAACTTGTAGGGTCATTTTAATGGGGGGTGGAGAATTCAATTCTTTGCAAATTCAAAGTATGGTGCATGTTGCATGAAGCAAGATGTTGAAAGTAGAGTTATGTTAGACACACTTAAATGCAACAAATATGGAAATTTGTACATGAGCTCTATTATTTGACTTAAGAGTCGGTTGTTTGAAGAGGCATGTTTTGTCAACTTGTGTTTGTTTGATGGTTTTGTACACCAATATGTAAGAGTACATGGACATATTCACATGATGTGAATTTTTTTTTTTCTTTGAAGGAGAAAAATGATGTGTTTTCAGTTTGATGGTTTTGTTTGTGACAAGACGTCACAAGATTTTGTGAAGGTCCACTCTTGAGCGAGAGCCTCATGATTACAACCTATCCATGAGAATCAAATGGGAGTGCATCCTTATTTTGAAAACAAGTAGGATTCTAAGCTACCTAGGACTCAAACAATCATTTTTAAATTTGAAATATAATGGTGTTGTTTCAATGCCTGAATCCACAACCCTAACACATGAAATCACTAATCTAATTACACATGAAATAAATAGTTATTTTCTCCAAAATTAAAAATATAACTAAAAACTAAATTCAACATAGTTGAAACTAAAAGAATCGCCATTGAAATGGTTTGCTGACAAATGGTTAGATTTCTTATCCAATTAAGGCCTAGCATGTATTTTGATGTTTCATTAATTTCTTTGCAAATTCAAAGTATGGTGCATGTTGCATGAAGCAAGATGTTGAAAGTACATGAGCTCTATTATTTGACTTGAGAGTCAGTTGTTTGAAGAGGCATGTTTTTTCAAATTGTGTTTGGTTGATGGTTTTGTACACCAATATGTAAGAGTACATGGACATATTCACATGATGTGAATTTTTTTTTTCTTTGAAGGAGAAAAATGATGTGTTTTCAGTTTGATGGTTTTGTTTGTGACAAGACGTCACAAGATTTTGCAAAGGTCCACTCTTGAGCGAGAGCCTCATGATTACAACCTATCCGTGAGAATCAAATGGGAGTGCATCCTTATTTTGAAAACAAGTAGGATTCTAAGCTACCTATGACTCAAACCATCATTTTTAAATTTGAAATATAATGGTGTTGTTTCAATGCCTGAATCCACAACCCTAACACATGAAATCACTAATCTAATTACACATGAAATAAATAGTTATTTTCTCCAAAATTAAAAATATAACTAAAAACTAAATTCAACATGGTTGAAAGAAAAAGAAGCGCCATTGAAATGGTTTGCTGACAAATGGTTAGATTTCTTATCCAATTAAGGCCTAGCATGTATTTTGATGTTTCATGAATTTCTTTGCAAATTCAAAGTATGGTGCATGTTGCATGAAGAAAGATGTTGAAAGTACA
>JAXQQM020090025.1:0-37783 GCA_034641835.2 Pinus albicaulis
CAAATTAACCCTTATAAAATCAGTGTTGTCATCTCTGCCAATTTATCAAGCGTCATACCTGATGGCACCCAAGTCGATCTCAGGACAGATTAATAAAATCATGAAAGATTTTCTGTGGCAAGGAGGCAAAGGAAGCCAGAGAAAATTTCATCTAGTGAAATGGAAGATAGCAAAGTGAACTTTGAAGGAAGGAGGCCTTCAAATTCGAGATCCGGACTCTGCCAACGTATCTCTGGGATGTAAAATACTCTGGAAACTCCACAACGACCCCAATCATCCCATCAGCACAGCTCTGAGGCATAAATACCTACCAAATGCAAATCTAAGAAACTTGCAGAACACAAACAGCAAAAAGAGCTCGTTGTTATGGCAGTTATGCATTAAAGGGCAACGCTTTTTCACCTGGAATTTATATCGTATCCCAGGGAATGGGAAACGCGTCAAGTGGCCACACAAGACAGCCTGCATGAGATATGTGTGTTTTTAGAAAACAGAGGGGACAAGACGCTCTACGATATCTCAAAGTGGAACAAGTCTGGGCTCTGGATTGATTGGGATTTCAGAGATATACCAGCTCACCTAATGAAGCAAACAGAAATGCTCAAACAGGGACTTCGTGAGGCTGCCCCGGTGCATAAATAAAAAAGGATAAATGGGGATGGGGACCTACAGGAGCATACACCTCAATCAAAGGCTATGAATTGATGCAAACACACAGAGACAAAATTCATCCAGCAAAGTTTTGGAAAGAGGTATGGGATCCAATGGCGCTACCCAAGGTAAACTTCTTCTTCTAGACACTAATGCATAGAAAGATCCTGACCGGTGAAAACCTTATGAAAAGAAACATTGCAGGTCCGCATAGGTGCACACTTTGTAAAGAAGCCCTAGAAACCATGGATCATTTATTTGTTGAATGTCCATATGCAAACAGAGTTTGGACCCACACTCTTCAAGGATTAAAGGTTGTAATCCCCACTAAAACTTCAGTTGTGGACTTATTCCTCTCATGGAAAGAGCGCTACCTGTCGCTCTCCCTAAACTCATCATGGGTCAGAATCTGGATCACTCTCCCCAAGCTAGTGTGTTGGAAGCTATGGCTAGCTAGAAATGAGCAGATATTTAACAATGTAACTTGGACCCCCAACATGGTAGCAGCAAAAGCAAAAGGAATCCTTCTAGAAATTTTGAATTCTCAGAAAATCAAAGAGGACAATTCGGTGCAGCAAGAGGAAAAGAATTGGCTTGGCACTCAAGCATTCATCCAACGGACACAAAGCACAAAAAAAACCCTTAGAAATCCTGATTGGAGGCTAAGAGAAAAGGATGAAGCTTTTCAAAATTGGTGGAGGAAGCAAGGAATAACAACAACATTTTTTTACAGTGCCTCTAAAGGCAACCCCGGGACAGCAGGAGCTGGAGGACTCATATACTCTTCTGATGGAGGCATCAAAGAAACCTTCAGTTGGGGTCTAGGATAGCGAACTAACAACCAAGTAGAAATCCTTAGCTTGATAAAAGTATGCCAAATAGCCAAAGAAAGAGGACATCGGGAGTTGCAAGCATTCAGAGACTCAGAAATCCTAATCAAAATAATACATATGCAAGGCCAATTCAATGAAGCTGGTTTAAATAAAAATCTGCAAAAGCTGAGATACCTTCTCCAAGACTTCACTTCCTTCAAATGCTATCACATTCTCAGAGAATCAAACAAAGAGGCAGACTTCTATGCCAACAAAGGCTGCCTCTTGGCCCAAGGAGACCTTAGCACAAATGGCGGAGATCCAGAAACAATCTGTATACCATGAAAATTGAAAATCGCTGGAAACAGAAAATGTAAAAGAATTGCACTGAAAGATGTAAGGCTACGGCCATTCGGAGTTCTCTACTAATAAAATCCATACCCATTTCAGTTTAAAAAAAAAAAAAAATGGTGCTAACTTGTCCACTAAATATGGTGATTATATACTTCATTTTTAATATGATAAATAAACATTTACACCACATTAACACCATATAACATAAGTAGTGCTAACTTATGGTACTAAAAGAGAATTTTTCTTATTGTGTAAAAAATCAGATACATAATAGAACATTCTACACAAAATGTATCAATTCAATATCTACCTATATTTAATATGCCCAACATTCCATACAACATGTATCAATTCGACATCTAACTACATTTAATATGCCTTCTCAAGAACATTTTACACAAAATGTATCAATTCAACATCTACCTATATTTAATATGCCCTGCAGCATCAGAATCACTATCAATAGAAGTAGATGACCTATCTAATTGTCCAGAACTAAATGAAGCACCTGGTGGAGGTGAATTAACAAAACATATCGGATCGGAACTAGTAGAAGCGCCATCAGTTATACCAACAACTGATTCAGGATCATATCTGTCACCTAAAGCAACATCATGTCGTGCAGAATCATCTCTGTCGCCTAACGCAGATTTATGAGTATCATGTGTGTCACCTGGAGCACCATTATCAGTACCATCTCTTGCACCTAAAGCTTTAATAACATGATGTTTTCTAGAGACATCTTTATCTCTTTTTCTAGGCGGAATATCTCTTATTCTAAGAGAAAGAAGAGTGTCAGCTCCAACATTAAATCCTATATCAGATACTTCTTTAGAAACATCAGTCGCAAATTTGGTCCATACATCGCCTTTGTGAGGGTTGATCAATACCTTCGCCATCTGATTCATCATCCTCAAAGTAGATTGCAGATTTATAGGAGCATCAGAACCGGCTTTTTCATAACACTGTAATAAATTACCCACGGCCTTAATATAGTCACGCGATCGATCTCCTCCAAGAAGATGAAACAACTCTATCAATACTTCATGAATAACAAACCCATAAATCGGATTGAAATCCGACATAATATGCTCTCTTAAATACAAATAAGAACAATAAATATAATTCAACTCTAAATCTTCAGATTGCCTCTGAAACCATCTTCGCAGGCAAGAATACTTCCTATACCCTAATTTAGTCTCCAAACGACAATATAATGACACAGGGATGAAAGTTTCTCTCCAATTGACAAATGTATTCGAAAATACATTGTAGATATAAATACCACACCCAGATAAAACCGCCATACAGGTAACGAACCTAATAACGATAGAAAGAACCAGCTGAGCCAACTCATATGCCATGCTCAGAACTTGCCTCTCAGGTCTCGCTCTGATTCCTTCTAAACTACGGTTTTTAGTGCAAAATTGTCTTCTCCGTCTCTGATTTCTGGTAAATGTTCCCAAATCCGCGGATTCCTTCCAAACAAGGGTTCTTGGGCAAAAATTCTGATTTCTGCTTAAAGCTTCCAACTTCGCTCGCGTCAGCTCCCTCTCTCTTTGAATGCCAAATTCTGATCCGTTTCACCGTATGCAACCCGAAATTCATGGGTTCTGTTCTATAATTTATGAAACAGAGTTTTTTGATGGAAATGGAAACTCATGGCAAGATTAGAAACAAACTGTGGAAATTAGCACGAAGTGGAAATGGATTTCCAATACCTTGTATTTTATAATTTATGAAACAGATTTTTTAATGGAAATGGAAACTCATGGCAAGATTAGAAACAAACTGGAAATTAGCACGAAATGGAAACGGATTGCCATATTTTATAATTTATGAAACATATTTTTTAATGGAAATGGAAACTCATGATAAGATTAGAAACAAACTGGAAATTAGCACAAAATGGAAGCGGATTTTCAATACCTGAAATGGAAACTAATTCCTATTTTAGAAAATTTTCGAGTTTTTCTTGAATTGTTTAAAAAGATAAGCTAAAACGCTGAGAGAACCCGGAAATAAAATCTTAAAATCTTTTCTTTATTACTTTAAAAAGCAGAGAATCGGGAAAGAAAATCAAATTTCTGACATTGTTTTATATATATATTAAAATCAGATCTTGACATTGTCTTTTATATATATTAAAATCAAATTTTGACATTGATTTTTATATATATTTATGTTAAGAAGATGTTTTGAATATTTAAATTTTACATATGTTAATTACAAAATATAAAATATTATATATATTTTAATTATGATAAAGAAAGATGTAGTTTTGACTTTTAAATATTATATATTTATTTATATATATTAAAATAAAAATTAGATAAAATATGTAGTTTTGAGTTTTGAATATTTAAGTTTGAAAGAAATATTGATTATAAAAAGATTTTACATAAAATTAGAGGGTAAATATATATTAAAATAAAAATTGGATAAAATATGTAGTTTTAAGTTTTGAATATTTAAGTTTTAAAGACATATTGATTATAAAAAGATTTTACATAAAATTGGAGAGATCTAGTTTAGAGTTTTGAAAAGAATAAAGATTTTAAAGATAACGTATAAGTGTGGTTGTGATTTTGGTTAGTAAATTGTAGTTAAAAAATTGTTTATATTGATTAAAATTATTTAAATTTCAAAATAAATGGGAGGAAAATAAACACAATATATTAGGGTAACATGAAAAAATATAAATATTTAAGATGTATATTGTCGAATTTTTTCTGAATTGAAATTTTTTTATTCGAATTTTTATCGAATCGTGTGGAATTCGAATCTGAATTCAAATTCGAACTTGGTAACTATGGTTTTGAGTAAAATACTCTCGCTTCCACTGTCTTCTACAAAACGAGGGGTTCTCGGACAAAATATATATGGAAAACAAAGGCATTCAAGCCGGTGAGGAGCAGATTTAGGGTTTTGTCGGGCTTTGCTCTCATTTGTCCGATTTCTGTATCAATTGGGTTTTTGCATTCATGCCCCCACATCACAAATCCGGTTTAGTCGGGCTTTTTGCTCTCATTCGACCGATCTTCGTACGAATTGGGTTTTCCTATTCCCGCCGCACATTGTATCAGTGATAGACAGGATTTAGGGTTTAGTCGAGCTTTGCACATGATTCAAAATGTTTTGTTTCGATTGACTGTCGGTTAACTTGTTAAGTCCACCAAATTATTAAAGTCCTATACATATTAATATTATTATCATTGTTATTTAATAAAGAGTGCTCAATAATGATCAATGATTACGCTGATAGGCTTTTTCTTTTGAATGAGACCACTTTTTCTTTTGTCAACATATGTTTTGTACACACGACACATGTTGTTGTTCATTCGTTTTGCACACGACACATGTTGATGTTCATTCGTGGGTAATGAAACCTGTTACGAATTCAATAGATGAAACCATCGTGGGCAATGGAACAAGTGGGTAATGGAGAGTAATGGAATGGACTGGATAATGGAATGAGAGGTGTAGTTATGCAGAGAGTCTGAATTAATTCTCTCATTATTCTTCACGACCTCCGCGCCTGGTATTTCGACTCCCACGCCGAACAGCTTCCACAAATAATGCCTACTCTTTCTGGAAGGGCTTTTGTTTACTTCTGGTTTTATGTACTGTGCGGCGCGATCCACTCATTCCAATTTCTCTCCCACCTGCAGCTGGACACCACAGCCTTCTGCTCAATGGACAGCACAGGTTTATGCTCAACGATATTTAGTTCGCCCATCAAACAACAAGTATGTCTTGACTGGTAATTCCAATATTACAATTCATGTTGCAGCCATGACCTCTGTAACCCAATGTTATTACTAGGCTCATTCATTTTCTCAGAGGATAAAGAACCCTGAAACTCAGGGTTGTTTCCCGCTGATGTTGACATTCATCTTAACTAGCTTCAATTTTGGTTCATTACCCTAGCTTCTCTGACCTCAATACTAAGCAGAATTGGTGTTTTCTTGTGCGTAATTTAAATCGTTTAATTCTCTCGACAACATCATTGTGTCTTTGAAAACTATGTGAAATCTAATGAATTTATCAAAGAGACTACAGATGAGCATTCAATTTTTCAAACCGCTGTAATCAAGATAAATGGAAATTTGTCTGCCAAATCATTTGCCATCGTGGCTGAAATGGTAAAGAAATGAAACTCTGACAATAATCTGATCCACAAATCAAAACCCTAAGTAGGCACTTCTAGGGTTTTATCTAATTGTTATTCCATTTACCAAATAGCTCACATTAGCATATTGTGCTGAAACAAACCCTAGGATTTTTCATCCTCTACAGAGGGAACAATGTTGAGGCTATCTTTGAAGACATCTTTGCTATCGATGGGCATTTTCAATTTCACAAAACAATGCAACATACCTCCTTAAGCTGATTTCTGGAATCCATAATCCTTTCGTGAAAATCATCGCAGGTATGTGTCGATTGGTAATTTCATTCCCGACATTCCAATTGCACTGGTAATTGCCCCATAGGTTAGTTTGCACAACACAGTCATCGATTCAAGGGATCACAAGAGAAAAACTACCCTATACAAGGGTTTGCTATATACCTTACAAAGAAATCACAGGAGATGTCAGGATCTCCTCATCCCCATCTCTGAAAACTCTCATATGGAGAGAGCCTGGATGTCTTCTGCAAGCTTGTTGTACTCAGATGTTATGAAAGTATATTTCTGAAAATCTGGTTTTAAATGGCTTGTCCATAAAAATTTCAAACACTCATTCCCATTGATGCTCATGAGACATGGATATGCTTAATGAACTATTTTATCCTGATAATCTCAAAAAATAATGTCTCAAAGCAATACTTCTCTATCTTGTAGATTGCCTCAACCAATCCGAAACTAAAATGGAGTACCCATAGATTTTGATGTCTCCAACTCCTCCTTCTAGAGCTATTGCCATCAAAATGGAGATATGTTTGATCCCTGAAAGTTGTATACCTCTATCTCCACATCGATTGGGAGATTTTGTAGTCGCCTTGTCAAAATATTTAACTAGGTGATTTTTTAATATTTTTGCAATAAATTTTTTTGGGGGATTTTATTAGAAATCTTATTTTTTGAAGATTTTATTTTAAATCTGATTTGAAATCAAGAAAATTATAAAATGATAATTTTAAATTGTTGAGTTTACAAAATACCAATATCTCAAAAAATTTCTGAATATTATAATCATTTTTGCATTCAAAATGCAATTTAAACTAAAGAAATATATAAATTATGTAACCAAATTCCGGCTTAAAGAACTAAACAGATCACCTCATTAAGCTAGGTCTAAGACACAGGACATTTTGTGAATGCTCCATCACAATACCTATAAGACTTGGTGTTTCCATCCCTGGGTCTGCAATTGATCTCCATTTCTCCATTTTTTTTTTGGCTGGATAAACTCCTTTGTGTTTAGCAGAGGTCTTGAATGGTGATATGTCCGTTAATTTAGATAAACTCCTTTCAGTTTGGCAGAAGTCTTGAATGGTGATATCTCTGTTGGAAGTATTGAATGGTGAGATCTTTGTTTTCAGTTTTATAGGTAGATATGGATAGCTGATCAAAGTTCAATTTCAGATATATGTGTTAAAAGTCTTGAATGGTGAGATCTTTGTTTTTTAGTTTTATATCTAGATATGGATAGCTGATCAAATTTCAATTTCAGTTTTGTTTCAAAGAAGAGGCAAGGAAATATAAACACAATACACAAAGGGACCTGATCTGTAAGACCTCTTCTTGGAATCAAAACTGAAGTTTGATGCTGGATTATATATATGGGGTTTATTACATTAATAAGGTTTTGTTAATATTATATAGAGTTTAATTTCACTTGAGTTATTTTCGCCAGCTCCCACTAGGACCTGTGGTAATATTTCTCTTCATTACCCTGCATGTTATTGCTTGAATATAAATATGTATATGAGATTTTGACACATGCATTGGCACAAGTGATACTGTTAGTCCGCACAGCACCACGTATAGAGGAAATGTTATCAAACTTTTCCCACTCTCCCATTAGGGTTATTAGGGTTTAATAGGTATTCATAGCTAGAGTCTCGAGACCAGTTCCCTGTCAAACCAGTAATGATTTCTGTGCAATATGTATTTTAAAACGGCTGTTGCTACAATACTAGGTGACATGTCGGGTACTTTGTACATAGCACTGTCTGCGTGTAGCTTTCTTTAGCAAGGGTTTCAAGTCTGATTCTAATAGGCTTTCATTGCTTCTTCTGGTGACTCTGACTTGTTTTAAATTACAGAAGTTGTGGTAAGTAAATTAGCATAAAAGTACTAAGGTGCTATGGTTTCCGGAAAGTGGAACTTGCTAGGGATTGAGATCCTTGGTGATAGGATCTTAAGTGGCCATTGATGTTGAGTATGCAGTTTTTGTTTCTGTTGAATGTTCGATTTGGGAAATATCTTGTCTCTGATCACAGTCCCCTTGAGTTCAATTTGCAATAGACATTGTTGTTACTAGCCTATATTGTCTATTGGCCATATGGTTGAAGAGAAAGTAGAGGATGTGCAAATCTAGGTTCAAATCTCGTGGACACCTTGGTTGTTATTCTCTAATGTGGTGCCAAACAACAAATAAATATTAACTTCATGTAAAGTTGTCTTCTATGAAATAAGATACGCTACATCTACATCTAAATCTCAAACTTTAAATGGGCAGGTTTTTGACCTCTGAATTTTTTTGCAGACTTAATGAATCTTTGTTATGTAGAAGTATCATAAATTTTATTTCTAATGTTAGCTCCACACTTTTAGCTGCTTTGAATAACAAAAGATGTGTGTTTTTTACCGTCACTTTCTTTTCTTACATATTTTCCTCTGGTTTAAACTTAAATATTAATTTAATCCTACACAAATGATACCATGATGGTTTTTCTATCTCTCCAATATGTATCCTAATGTTTCATATCTGATATTTTGTAAAGGACATACTCTAATTTGTTTGAAATATAAATAGCTTTTAAAATGGTATGCTTGGTTCAGGAAAAAAAATTATGCAAAAGCATGAATTATAAAATGTTATCCTTGTGATTTATATTTTTGACTGATTATGTGGTTGTTTATTAACATGTTGAACTATTATGTATTTAGCACGTTTTGTTTCCTTAAAACCGCACATTATGTTTCCTTAAAACCGATGTTTAAACATTTTTCCCCTGGTTATCATGTGACTGTCCGTTGAATAGGACTATATGTTAGTTTCACACTGAACTCCCTGGTTCATCCTACTCAATGTTACACATACACATTTTTGCTAAATTACCTGGGAAAGATTGGAATTTTTTGTGACCGGATTATGCCAATTTTCCTGGGAAAGATTGCAAGTTTCTGGATTTTGCCAAATTTTCAGGGAAAGATTACAACTTTTTGCAACCAGATTTTGCCAAATTTCCTAGGAAAGATTGCAACCAGATCATTTTTAAATGCAGTACATTCATCACTAAGAAATTGCAGATCCTAAAAATCTCAAATTGTAGCGCATTTACCTTGAAGAAAATAGACTCACAGAGTGACAGGCCTGATCAGAATTGATCAATTTTATCCATCTTCAATTGAAGTACCCAACGTCGGTATATAAGTTTCTGCTTCTGAGTGTGACATACCTGATCAAAATTGGCTCCCTCAGACCGTTTCCTGCGTCAAATACTTTTTTCTTATAGTGTTAGCATTTTGTGAAGGTTTATATAGACCATTGCCTATTTACAATAATCTTCTAGCCTAAGTCAGCAAACAACCCCCCAGATGGTTTAGTATCACGTGTCCCACGTGTAGAACATGGATTTCTAAGGACACATGTCAGCTATGCAAGTGTCTTTTTCATAAGACGAACCTACGTCATAATTTGAATGGACATTTAATATTGTGTACTACCTCTAAAAAAAAATCAAAGACAATTTTTATCTTTTGCTTTTTAAACCTATGCCTTTTTCACATTCATATCCACAAAATTTAGTCCCACACTAATTTATTATATCCTCCTCTGATACATTTCCTGCAATTGGAAAGTTAGGTGTTCACTATGAACTGATCTATTAGATAGGGATTAAAGAAGTGCTAATTCATGCTTCGCTTGCAATTTATTTAATGCATTAATATCTCTTCCAATGCATTAAAATGAATTACAGGTGTTACATTACAAAAAAAGAAGGTTGTACTCTGCTACCGTGATGGAGCCAACTTTGACTGAGAATGCCATCCCCATATTGTTGAATGGTTCAACTAAGATTCAACCTCTACTCCAAATAATCAACATCGGATCTGTCTATTCATCAAAAACTAGCTCTTCACACTACCACATTACTCTTTCTTATGGGACGTATCAACACAAAACATTGCTACCATTTTCTTATAGCACATAAATTGTATTTGAAGACATCCAGATCGGTTCGATCATTTTACTTAAGAAAGAAGCTTGCACAATTTCTTAAAAATCTTCGTAAGAATACATTGTGTATTAACCTTGTTCTTTTATTCTATTTGCATTATTCCTGCATAACAATGAATTTTACACTCATTTTTTCTTTTAAAAAAATTTCTTCATTCATTTCAGATACATTCGAATCCTAGAACTTGAGGTTGTTTGACATAGCTCACCTTTGGTTAAAGACTCATCGGCACTATTACATGCAAAGGCAGGTGAATCCCATTCAAGCTCTTCATCAGCAAATGAGTCTCTGCCAACTCTTGTAACTCCTACAAATACATCCACAACAACACTTGTATCATTCAAATCATTCAATCTGTACCGAAAGTACTGGTCAATTCAAGGTAGAGCATCAGCAAAGACACCTTTGAAAAATTACAACACCACACGTGGCTCAGGAAAAGTCTTCGGCTTCGATCTCATTGGACGTGACAGAGATGAGATTCACCTTTCTGCATTTGTTGAATTAGTTGAATCCCTTTATAATCTCATTGAAGTTGGGAAACTATATATTGTTTCCAATGGAACAATTAAACAAACCAACCCAAACTACAACCATTTAAACAAAAAATGAGAGATTTACTTATTTGCTACGTCAACTGTCAAACCATGTTCAGAAGATGATCCAATGTTCCCTTACCAAAGCTTTCATTTCAAAACAATCGCTGAAATCAAGTCCACAAGCCCAAATACCATTGTAGATGCTCTTGGTGTGGTTAGCTCCACCTCTCCTGCTACAACAAGTCGAAGAAGAGATGGGACTGAAACATTAAGAAAAACACTCACACTGAAGGACAAGTCAGGTTTTAGCATTGATTTAACAATATGGGGAGATCAATGTGTCTCTATAGGAAAGGACCTAGCTGAACTTCACTCTTCTAACAACCCGCATATCCTTTGTGTCAAAGGAGGTTGGGTAACTGAATTTAATGGAATCACTATAGGGACAATCTCCACTACCACCCTTCTCATAAATCTGAACATTGAAGAAACCCAACAACTCCATACTTGGTTTTGTGATACAGGCTACAACTCTTCGTCTCCGTCTTTGAGCAGGAACTATAATCTGGCTTGCAAACGAAATCTACCACAAAAGACAATTCAGGAAATATCTAGCATGTAAGTCTCTAAGAAGGCAGTATAGGTTTCGGTTCGTGCCACAGTGACTACTCTACACATTGACGACTTCTATTTTCTTGCTTGTCCATTAGATTTCAATGGGAAACAATGCATGAAAAAAGTAATCCACCATTCTAACAATCTTTAGCATTGTACTAAGTGTAACAGTGAATTCCCAGAATGTGACTATCGTTACAAACTAAAAATCGATATACATGACCATACCTGACATCTTCAAAATGTCGCTACCTTCAATGATGCAGGAAATGAACTCATGGGCATCACAACTAAAGACTTGTTTCTCCTCTCTATTGAACCAGCTGATCTTCACAAAATCTGTAGCTGAATATCAGGCCGCCGCTTCTTGCTATCACTTTGTGTCAAAATAGAGTACTACAATGGTGTTGAACATCTGCAACCTATACTAATAAGTTCAGAAGAAATTCAGTATGATGTTGCATGCAAGGAGGTCCTAGAAGACATTTCCACACTTACCATTTCACAACGCTTTGTTATTCATTGCCTTTGACCTCTCTTCTTAGATGCACACCATGCTACTTTTCTGCACATAAAATAACATCTCTGTATAGTACAATTTTCAATACCATTGTAAAATACAACCATGTTGTTGTACTGAACAATTTCTTTCGCAATACTTTTTTTCAATACTTACAAATATTTATATTTACCCCTTGACAATTTAAATAATATAGATACCTATGTTTGGCACCACAAAAGTGGTTTTCTTTACAATAGTCTTTATCAACATGTATGGCAAATTCAATTCAAACTCTCTCTATCGCTTACTAATAGTTATTTACAAAGTTGACTCTCACGTAAAATTTACATGTACTAAGGATTGTCATTGGGATGTCGGCTCTCGTTACTAGACTTGCAAATCGTAACTAAAGTGGTGACAAAGTTAATTATTCTATTTTTCAAAACCAATGATAACATTATTTGGCTGGTGAAAAATGGTTATTACGGTCTATTAAGAGAAACATTGTATAACAAGCCCCGCAATTTAATTTTATTATTTTCATTTTTTAGGTATATTTTAAATCAATTTTGTTTAAAATTTGTAAAAATTTATTTAAAATATATATTAAAAACTACTCGTTAAAAAAGTTTCTTTTTTAACATTAAATATATAAATATATTTTAAATACAAAATAACGAAAAGTCAAAATCTTTCAAAAATAATTTACTGCCACGTTTCAAAAATAAACCAAAACATAAAACACACCTCTGACATCTTAGGTTTACATTTTCCGCAGAGTAATTTTCAATGTAACTAGAGTCATCCATACACTTAATTATCTATAATGATTAATTTGTAACTTTTATTTTAAATTAAAATCTCAAATAAAAATCTCTAAAAGTTATAAAAAATAGCTATGAAAATTATATAATTTTTTATTAACTTTTTATTTATATTTTTAAAATATGTCTTTTTGGTCATTTTTTTAAATATATATATTTTATTTATTATTAATATTTTTAATGAAAAATTATAAATACTTTGTCCTTTTTCTTATTATTTCAAAATTCCAAAATTTATAAACATTAGTTAAGAAAACTATATAGCTTATTCATATTATGAATGTTGAGAGATCTTTCGATAAGAATCACATGAGAGAACTTTTAGTTCATGAGTTTCGACTGTGATTCATCTTCAAGACAAAATGAAAACAATATTATAGCATTAAATTAAATAGATGAAGAAAGATCTTTATTTTTTAAAAATTTAATTATATTTCAAAAACATGTTTTAATTTTTGTATTCATACTTTTAACTAAAAATTCCAAACTATAACATCAATGCTGTATGAAATAATTATAAACATATTTGATTTTTACAAAGTAGGTGAACGACTTAGTTTTGGAAGCCATTGCAATTATATGGTTTATATCCTTATTTTTAGCACAAGGATTCTAAGAAATTACATTTTTCATTTCACAAAATATATATATATATGAAATTGCTTTAGTATTTACTTGAATTTGAGTGTTTGTAAATTTGTTGATTGAAGTCATGGTTAATATGAATTTAAAAAATAAAAAATAAAAAATTATACATATATTTACATTAAAATTTATACTCAATTATTTTACAAATATATATTTATCTTAAATTTAAATTTATTAATTAATGAAAAAAAATATTATAGATGTATTTAACATTTACAAAGTGAGTAATCTACTTAGATTTGGAAGCAATTACAATGATATTTATATCTCTTCTTTTACACAAGGTTAACCAATATTCAAAATTTATATTAAATTATTTGTTAAGTGGGATAAACCTTTTTTGATTGAAGAGGGTGTCAAACTCTATATGATAGGAGTTTTACGACTAGAACCCTTGGCTTGACATTGCAAGTGAGTGGTATATATTTTGTAATCACTGGAGAGTTACACTTGGCTTCATCCACACAGATCTTATTAACATCGATGACCACTAATCACATCTTATCCGCATTACTAGTGGTGCTGCATTAACACGACCCACACCTCAGGATTATTTGGTTATCCCCTTTAACATGGGTCATCAATTGGGGCAAGAACAAGAACTCTAAGTTTATGTTAAACCACAACCCAACCCAAGGGACTGGATTCATAGTTAGTACTATATAATATAGTGCTTTAATACAATAGTTCAATAAGTAATTATTAGGTATTATTGTTTTACACTAGTAGCTAGGGTACACTATAGATCAAACCCTGAGATACTCTAATCCACTAAATAAAAACATAGGACATACATGTCTAATTGAATTTTGCTCAATGATATATATATATATATTATAAAAATTAAATTTAATAATAATTATTGGATTGATTATGGAAATCTAAATACAAATTTTCCAATTTAATAAATCTATTGGCTTATCTTTGCACCTTTTTTTATGTTTATGCACCCAACCAAACCCTGACTTCAGTTTGGGTGGAGAATGTCGATCAATTAAGCCTACTCATAATCACAACCTAGAAGAAAGAGGTAAAGATACAAGGCAATTCCATCTTTCCTAGCATATGCTAAATTTATTGAATGATTTGGATGATTGATAGCGTGAGAAAAGGTCATGAATGCAGAAGAGGAATATCAACAGGAGGGTAGGAAAAAACTTTCTACCACTCTTGAAATCACCCTAGAAGACTTAGCACATGATGACATGGGTATCATGCCATGCCTTTTTTCTACATTGGAAAATGAAAATTCAACCAACATATGACAAAATCCTGAGCGCAGATGGAGATAATGGACCAGACTGTAGTTCTAGTTTTCCTGAGAATGAGAGTAATAAAACACTCATTAATGAAGGGAAATCCTAAAGATCCCTTAAGGTTCAATATACCAACACTCCTATCTGTGATTTTAAATATGGTAGAAACTTTGGCACACATAATTATGTGCATCTCCAATCAACATTGCCTATTAAATTTGAACAAAATAGTGCAAGATCTGATATTTTTCCTTTGACAGTCATCCTACATATGACATGGACTCTGATGAGGAATAAAAGAAGGTTGATCATATCATCAAGTTGTTTTGTGAACCATATGAGACAAAGGCAGAAAGGTCCATTCCATTTGTTGAAGGAATACTTAATGAATATGAATAGTCTTGTCATAACTCAAATATAATACCTTCTGTATTGAAATATATAGCGGTAAGCCCAACTATGCTATGCACCTGATTAAGCAAGAACAACAGAGATTGTCAGCACAGGCTGCACAAAAGCCTGATCAATGTCAGTAGACAAATCCTCCTTCAGGTCCTAGTAGAGCATTTGTTACCACATCTGGGAAAGTAATCACAGCTGACCCAAGCACACTAAAGAATTCTAATGTACAACATTACAAGCACTAGAAACTGCTTCCAAACCTGCCACTCAAGGAACTTCCACAGTAAGACATGCTGCTGATTCAACAGAGTTTGAGTTGTATCCTGCGGGTAATGAGTGTTTGAGAGATGTAACAGTTGAAAAGATCTTTCTTTCATTTTGTGTTCATTTCATTCCCTATATTTCTTGGATTAACTGATGGTCTTCGAAAATATGACTTTGGATCATTGTTTCTATGTTGGAAGAGACACCTGTTCCGTTAATTATAAGCATTTCAAATGTAACTTGTTTCTCTGTTTAACTGTTTCTTCTATTGTTTTCCAATGTTCCTTTGGATGATTTATTCATGTTATCTGTTGGTTGGGCAGGCTGGAGACTCTGGGAAGCCTCAAATGAAACCTCATGATCCCCGCCGTATTCTTCACATGAATATGGGTAATGATAATGTGAACTTGAGTGGGACAGATAAACATTTTCTCCCAATGAGCAGGCAGATATGTATGGCTTCAGGACCAGCAACTACAGAGTCGGGTCCAAACTTGCAACAGGCTCCTTGTTTGCCTAATATTGAACAGAATTTCACGCAAAAGCTTGCAAAAATTGCTGAAATGCTAAAAAATTCTGACATGAAAACATTACGATTCTATCATCACAGATGCCTGTTGGCCAATCAATTAGAGAAACTGACCCCGTTGACTTGGAGCAGGAATTCGCTGAATCTTCTAAATCTCCAGAAGAAGATATTAAACAAGACATAGCACTTCCAAAGGATTTAAGCATGGTTATGCCCCTGTCACAGAGTTTGCCAAATGAAAATACCACAATCACACAAGATCATATGAATCCTTGTGGTGATGTGAATCATCTCTTGGGAGAGCTAAGTGAAGAACAATGAATTTCAATCCAACAAGAACAAGCATGGAGAATTGATGAACAAAATAAGATGTTTAGCGCCAAGAAATTTTTCCTTGTTTTGGACCTTGATCACACACTTCTAAATTTAGCTAAGGTGTCATAAAAATAAAAACCGTCTTGATCTACTTCTGGTGATTCCTAGGCAAAGAGGGATGTGAAGAAAATGAACTAATGATAATATGATTATATAAATGTTGCTAATTCATGATGTCGTTTTTCCAACAGTTTACTAAAATAGATCATGTGCACGAGGAAATGTTAAGGAATAAGGAGGAGCAAGACCGAGGGAAACATTAGCATCAGCTTTTTCGCTTTCCTTATATGGGAATGTGGACTAAATTATGGCCTGGCATCTTGAATTTTTTGGACAAGGTTAGTAAAATTTGGATTGAAATATTATTGTCTTTGCAAACTGTAGTTTCTTACTGGGAACATTTGATTTACAATGTGGAATTGACAACTTCCTTGTATGCCAATAGATGGATCTGTTATTATTTTCATCTAATTCATTCTGTGATGGTTTATGTTGCAGGCAAGCAAGTTGTATGAACTACATGTTTATACAGTGGGCAACAGAGTTTATGCCACAGAGATGGCCAAATTACCTGATCCCATAGGAACTTTATTTGTAGGATGTGTTATTTCAAAGGGTGATGAGGCCGACCTATATGGAGATGATAGGCTACCTAAAAGTAAATATCTAGACGGTGTTTTGGGAATGGAATCTACAGTAGTAATTGTCGATGATTCTGCAAGGGTTTGGCCTCATCATAGACATAATCTAATTGTGGTGGAAAGGTAAGTTCATTTCAATTATTTTCCAGTGTCCAATCAAGACCTTACAACTATTAATTTATGCCTTTAAAAATCGGTAGTTAAATATATATGTGACTGTTCCTAAGAAATTTGAGACTGCCATGTACAGATATATGTATTTTCCCTATAGTAGGCGCCAATTTGGATTGTCAGAGCCATCACTGTTAGAAGCAGACGTTGATGAGAGGCTAGAAGATGGAACACTGGCATCTTCTTTAGAAGTGAGATGCTAAAATTAATCTATAACAAATATTGTTTTTGTGACTTCTCACAATTTAGAGATATTTCCCGAGTTCATCATATGGTCACATTTCTAACACATATACCCTGCAATTCAAACACAGGTTATTGAAAAAATTCACCATAATTTTTTCTCAAACAAACAATTGCATGAAGTGGATGTCCAGGAATTTCTTGTAGCTGAAAAATAAAATATTTTAAAAGATTGTAAAGTGGTTTTCAGTAGGGTTTTTTTAGTTGGAGAAGCGCAGCCGCATCTTCACCCTTTGTGGCAGATGGCTAAAAAATTTGGTGCAGTATGCACAACACAAATTGATGAAGAAGTGACTTATGTTGTAGCCCTTGCCCTTGGGATTGACAAGGTATGAATTTTACCTTTTGTCAAGTCCAATGTTGGAAACTCACAAAATCTTTGGCAATACTTCCAACATTCCAAGTTAATAATTTCAAACACTATTCCCAACCCTTGGTTAACTCATGCAATTAGTTTCCCAAACTATGCCATTATAACTTAGTCAAGTCAAATTGTTCCCAGTTCATATACATTGAGCCCATCAACCAATCTAGATAGAGAATATGTGCTTCAAAAAAAATAAATGAATGTAGAAGGTGGAATACGCATGGTAAATCCAACCAATAAATAAAATCAACTTACATCTCAAGAACAGGCAAAACCTAGAAAGCTTAAGTCTTCCACTTGCAATATTGATGCTAATTGACTTCTAGACAAGTCCCTCAATCTTGTCACACATATATCTATTATTTTAGACTCTTTAATCAACAATGGTAGTTGTCTCTTAAGAGTATTTTCTAGAGTCAATAAATGTAAAGAAGCGAACAAGAGAATGTGGATCTCAGTCATTTTGCTTCATTCTTCCAACAACAAATAATAATTGTAGAAAATTATGCCACTGTTGTAACACTCAGCAAGGGAATTTTCATACAGAGATTAAGGAACTAAAATTTAAAAATGTTTATTAAGGATACTTTGATAAATTTTCAACAAAGATAAATGGTCATAGGGCATTGCTTCAAGTTTCAATGGACCTTGGATATTCCTCACATGGAACTTTAGGACTATATTATCTAGGAGGAGTGGATCTTTGGAGGCCATGTCTTGATTGGTCAATTGAAGACCCTAACAGACCCTTGAAAGAAAATTAATTTTTACTTTTGAATACCAACCACACCTTTACTCGGTTCTTGTAATCACCCAATTCTTCTTATAAAGATACAAGGTGATTCCATCTTTCCTGGCATATGCTAAATTTATTGAATGATTTGGATGATTGATAGTGTGAGAAAAGGTCCTAAATGCACAGGAGGAATATCAGCAGGAGGATAGGAAACAACTTTCTACCACTCTTGCAATCACCCTAGAAGACTTAGCACGTGATGACATGGGTATCATGCCATGCCTATTTTCTACACTGGAAAATGGAAATTCAACCAACATATGACAAAATCCTGAGCGCAGATGGAGATAATGGACCAGACTGTAGTTCTAGTTTTCCTGAGAATGAGGTAATAAGACACTCATAAATGAAGGGAAATCCTAAGAATCCCTTAATTTTCAAGATACCAACACTCCTATCTGTGATTTTGAATATGGTAGAAACTTTGGCACACATAATTATGTGCATCTTCAATCAACATTGCCTATTAAATTTGAACAGAAAAGTGCCAGATCTTATATTTTTCTTTTGACAGTCATCCTACATATGACATGGACTCTGATGAGGAATAAAAGAAGGTTGATCATATCATCAAGCTGTTTTGTGAACCATATGAGACAAAGGAAGAAAGGTCCATTCCATTTGTTGAAGGAAGCCTTATTGAAGATGAATAGTCTTGTCATAACTCAAATATAATACCTTCTGTATTGAAAGATATAGCGGTAAACCCAACTATGCTAATGCACCTGATTAAGCAAGAACAATAGAGATTGTCAGCACAGGCTGCACAAAAGCCTGATCAATGTTAGCATACAAATCCTCCTTCAGGACCTAGTAGAGCATTTGTTACCACATCTGGGAAAGTAATCATAGCTGACCCAAGAACACTAAAGAATTCTAATGTACAACATAAAACGGCATTACAAGCACTAGCAACTGCTTCCAAACTTGCCATTCAAGGAACTTCCACGGTAAGACATGCTGCTGATTCAGTAGAGTTTGAGTTGTATCCTACGGGTAATGAGTGTTTGAGAGATGTAACAGTTGAAAAGTTATTTTTCTTTCATTTTGTTTTCATTTCATTCCCTATATGTCGGTTGAAGCAATTGTCCTAAGGAATCTGGCTTTGGTGATTTGTCTTGGATTAAATGATGGTCTTTGAAAATATGACTTTGGATCATTGTTTCTATGTTGGAAGAGACACCTGTGCCGTTAATTCTAAGCATTTCAAATGTAAATTGTTGCTCTGTCTAATTGTTTCTTCTATTGTTTTCCAATGTTCCTTTGGATGAATTATTCATGTTATCTATTGGTTGGGCAGGATGGAGACTCTGGGAAGCCTCGAATGAAACCTCGTGATCCCCGCCGTATTCTTCACATGAATTTGGGTAATGATAATGTGAACTTGAGTGGGACAGATAAACATTTTGTCCCAATGAGCAGGCAGATACGTATGGCTTCAGGACCAGAAACTACAGAGTCGGGTCCAAATTTTCAACAGGCTCCTTGTTTGCCTAATATTGAACAAAATTTCACGGAAAACCTTGCAAAAATTGCTGAAATGCTAAAAAATTCTGACATGAAAACATTACAAGTTCTATCATCACAGATGCCTGTTGGCCAATCAATTATAGAAACTGACCCCGTTGAATTGGAGCAGGAATTCATTGAATCTTCTAAATCTCCAGAAGAAGATATTAAACAAGACATAAAACTTCTAAAGGATTCAAGCATGGTTATGCCCCTCTCACAGAGTTTTCCAAATGAAATTACCACAATCACACAAAATCATATGAATCCTTGTGGTGATGTGAATCATCTCTTGGAAGGGCTAAGTGAATAACAATGAATTGCAATCCAACATGAACGAGCACAGAGAATTGATGAACAAAATAAGATGTTTAGCACCAAGAAACTTTGCCTTGTTTTGGACCTTGATCACACACTTCTAAATTCAACTAAGGTGTCATAAAAATAAAAATCGTCTTGTTCTACTTCTGGTGATTCCTAGGAAAAGAGGGATGTGAAGTAAGTGAACTAATGATAATATGATTATAAAAAATGTTGTTAATTCACGATGTTGTTTGTCCAACAGTTTACTGAAATAGATCATGTGCACGAGGAAATTCTAAGGAAGAAGGAGGAGCAAGATCGAGAGAAACCTCAGCGTCAGCTTTTTCGCTTTCCTCATGGGAATGTGGACTAAATTGTGGCCTGTTATCTGGAATTTTTTGGACATGGTTAGTAAAATTTGGATTGAAATATTATTATCTTTGCAAACTGTAGTTTCTTACAGGGAACATTTGCTTTACAATGTGGAATTGACAACTTCCTTGTATGCCAATACATGGATCTGTTCTTATTTTCATCTAATTCATTCTTTGATGGTTTATGTTGCAGCAAAGAAATTTGTACGAACTACACGTTTATACAATGGACAATAGAGTTTATGCCACAGATATGGCCAAAGTACTTGATCCCACAGGAACTTTAATTGCAGGACATGTTATTTCAAAGGTTGATGAGGCCGACCTAGATGGAGATGATAGGCTACCTAAAATTAAAGATCTAGACGGTGTTTTGGGAATGGAATTTGCGGTAGTAATTATTGATGATTCTGCGAGGGTTTGGCCTCATCATAGACATAATTTAATTGTGGTGGAAAGGTAATTTCATTACAATTATTTTCCAGTGTCCAATCAAGACCTTACAACTGTTAATTTTTGTCTTTAAAAATTGGTAGTTAAAGAAAAATGTGATTGTTCCTAAGAATTTGGAGACTGCCATGTACAGATACATGTATTTTCCTTATAGTAGGCGCCAATTTGGATTGACGGGAATGTCATTTTTAGAATCAGATGTTGATGAGAGGCCAAAAGATGGAACATTGGCATCTTCTTTAGCGGTGATATGCTAAAATTAAACTATAACAAACATTGCTTTTGTGACTTTTCACAATTTAGAGATATTTCCTGAGTTCATCGTATGGTCGCATTTCTAACACATATACCCTGCAATTCAAACACAGGTGATTCAGAAAATTTACCATAATTTTTTGTCAAACAAATAGTTGCATGAAGTGGATGTCCGGGAATTTCTAGCAGCTGAACAACAAAATATTTTAAAATATTGTAAAGTGGTTTTCAGTAGGGTTTTTGCAGTTGGAGAAGCACAGCCGCATCTTCACCCTTTGTGGCAGATGGCTGAACAATTTGGTGCAGTATGCACAACACAAATTGAGTATCTACAGTATTTACAGTAGGCAATGAAGAAAGGATTTGAGAATGTACTCAGAGAATGATGAAAAAGAGCATGTCTCTTGGTATACGCGGATTGGCCTAGGGGAAGTCGCGTATGCACGCGGAAAGGAACGTTACAAGTCGCGTATGGGCTAAAGCGCTCAAAAAGTGCAAAACCAAGGGTAACCACCATGGTATTGACCCATTGTATTGGGTAATGATCCGCCTAATTGACCCCGTCCAGATAGTTTTGGGCTTATGGTATTGTTTTGGTCCATGGTATTGAAAAAGGGGCTCATGGTATTGACAAAGGGTAATCATATATAAGGAGAAGAAATTCATTGTGCAAATGAGGAGCGTGGGTGCAAGATGTCTGAGCTTGAATGAATACTTCTCTCTGAAGTAGATCTGAATGAAAGGGTTACACTTGTAGATAAATATGAATGTATGATGCACCAATGATGAAGAAGGGGATCTAGATCTGAAATGCACTTGTATTTACTAGATCTGCTTATGGAAGGCCTAGATCTGTGATGAGGCGAACATCTAGGCGAACATCTGTCTGAAGTGAAAGGGTAAATCTGAATTGAATATCTGATCTGAAGAAGTATGCTGCTCTGGAATAATTGAAGATCTATACGCTACTTCGACGCGGAGGAAGCGCGTATATACGCAGCTTCAGTGAAGAGAAAACGCGTATGCGCAATAAAATATACACTGAGGTATATGCCGGTTTGTGTGGACGGAAGCGCGTATATACGCGAAATCAGTGAAGTAAAAGAGCGTATGCAAACTAGGGTTTGCTGAAGCAAGGGGTATGAAATATCTGAGCTGTTCTGCTGTGTTTATGCTATCTAATCTGTGTTGATATGTATCTGTTGATGATGTATGGTTGTGCTTAAAAGTATGGAAAGAGTCCAGTATGAAAATATGATGAAATGTGGCCTGCAAGTGTTGTTCTATTGAAGTGGTTGGATCTAGTGTGAAAATTGATGAAACGTGGTCCAAGGTGGTGCTGAAGGTTGTAGCCTTCAGTCAGGGGGTTGTAGCTCCCTTCCAGGAGAGGCTGGTAAACGAGATCGGGGGGTCGTAGCTCCCTTCCAGGAAAGGCTGGTAAACGAGTCAGGGGGTCGTAGCTCCCTTCCAGGAGAGGCTGGTAAACGAGCGCAGGTGGGTGCCTGCGTGCTGGTCAAGTCTGCGCCGGCACATATGTTGTAAGATGTTTTCTCTATAATAAAATATTGAAGGCTGAGCAACTGCAGCGGTGGTTTTCTCCCGACTTGGGTTTCCACCTAAAAATCCAGGTGTTCATGTGTGATGCTTTGTGTGATGGTTTATTCTGTTCTTACTGCACAAGTTTACTGTTTATAGAACATCTAATGAATGAATGATGGAATGATATAAGTGAAGAACTAATGGCATAATTAGATCTCTGTGTATACGCGAGTTTTATGAAGGATATCTGCGTGTATACGCTACTTGGCTTCAGAAAAGTAGCGTATGGGTTTTTAAGGAATGAAAAAGTAAAAAGTTTTGAATATGCAGTAAATACTGATTCACCCCCCCCCCCTCTCAGTATTTTTCCCAACAATTGGTATCGGAGCGGGTCCTTGTGCAGAAGCTTGATCGCTTAAAGGAGATCCGTCGCAATGGGAAGTCAAGAAGGAGTAATGTCTATAAAGCCACCTCTATTCAATGGAAGCAATCTGATCTTCTGGAAGGTACGTACAAAAGCTTATCTGCAAAGTCTTGGTGCAGATGTGTGGGCAATCGTGGAAGAAGGTTATCAATACCCGGCAAGTATTCCTACCGATGCAGCAGAAAGGAAGAAGTATGAAACCAATGCCAAAGCAGTAAATGTCTTGCTAGGAAGCATGTCTGAATCGGAATTTGCTAAAGTGATGCAGCTACATTCAGCAAAAGAAATATGGGACAAAATCATTCTAAGCTATGAAGGAGACACAAAGGTAAAAAGTGCAAAACTCCGAACTCTTAGAATTGAATATGAAAATTTGAAGATGCATAGTGATGAGAGTGTTGCCAGTTTCTTTCTTCGTCTGGATGATATTGTAAATCGAATGAGAAATTTGGGTGAAACCATAGCTGATACTACTCTGGTGGAAAAGGTCTTAAGATCATTGACTTAAAAATTTGACTCTAAAGTTTCAGCTATTGAAGAAAGGCAAGATTTGCAAACTCTTACTATTGTTCAATTACATGGTACTCTGACTGCTTTTGAAATGAGACAAGGAGGCCCTTCTCAAGTAAGAGAAGCTGCTTTTAAGGCATCTACTAAAGGGAAGGAAAAGGAAGTTGTCAAAGATTCTAGCTATATATCTGATGAAGAAGAAGCAAATTTCGTAAGAAAGCTCCAACTAGGTACTGGAAGATTCAAAGGTAAGCTTCCCTTCAAATGTTTTGAGTGTGGAAAAGTTGGTCATTATGCTGCTAAATGTCCTTATAAAGAAAAGCATGGTAAAGGGAAACAATTTGAAAAGAGAAAGAGTTATTATGCAAAAAAAGATGATGATGAAGTGTCCAGTGAAGATGAAGAAGATTCTGACCAAGATCTGAAAGTGCTCATGGCTAAGAAGCAAAAGAAGAAGGTTACTCGAGGAAAGGAGATATCTCAGAAATCATGTATAGCAAAAATTGAAGAAGATGAAACAGATTCGGACGAAGATCTACAAGCACTCATGGCAAAGAAGAAAAAGGAGAAGGCCACTTGTAATACTCTTCTTTGTGCAAACAATAGTAAAGATAGTGAAAGTAAAGGTGTGGATCTAGAAGAAGCTCTCAAGATTAAAGAAGAAGAACTACAAAGTTCATACAATAAGCAAGAAACTATATATAAAGAGATGATCTCACAAATGAAAGATCAAATAGAAATGCTAAATGAACAGGTGGACAAGTATCAAAGGTTTCATACTTATGCATCCAATCGAATTAAAGATCTAGAAGCAGATCTGGAAAAATCAAGCAAGAAGAATGAAGGACTTGGAGCTGCTATCATCTTTCTGCAAGCAGAGCTAGAAGCATCAAGTAAGGAGAATAAGGAACCTCTACAATCCTTTGAAAAGGAAGGCCTTGAAGCAGAAATTATCTCTCTCAAAGAAGATCTGGAAAAATCAAACAAGAAGAATGAAGAGCTGCAACAAACTTGTGAAGGAAATGAAGATTGGTTGAAGGAAGAGATTCTAAATCTGAAGGATCAAGTTGAAGATGGAAGAAGAAAAGAAGAAAGCACGACAAAGCAATGTCAAGCCTTGGAGGTTGAGGTAAATATTCTCAAAGGTAAATTAGAAGAAAAGGTTAAACTTTTGAGGTTTCATGATAGTACTAACATTTTGGACAATATTATGAGTAATCAAAGGTCTCCTGCTATCAAACTTGGTCTTGGTTTCCATGAAACTGTTAAAGGAGAATCTAGCTCACAAGGAAGTGCTAAAAATTCAGAGGATGTCAATGCAAAACCTGAAGTGTTGAAAGAGACAAAAGCTCAACCAACAATCATGAATTCTCAAAGGAATTCGTTCAAGAATGTTGAATGTTTTAAATGTCATAATTATGGACATGTTGCAGCAAATTGCAGGAGCAGATCATTTCAGCCTCAAACAAACAGTTCCTACATAGAAAGGTACTCTGGTTTCTTCAAGGGATATTGTTTTTCATGTAACAAGTATGGACACAAAGCGGCTGATTGTAAAAGGAGGAAGAATAGAAATACTCATTATGATTCTTATGCTTATTTTTCTGGACACATGAGATGTTATTCTTGTAACAAGTATGGACATATAAGAAAGGAATGCGGGTCGAACAGATATGAGAAATTTCAGCACACAAATAGAAAACAAATCTGGAAGAAGATGGAGGGATGGAATAAGAAACAATCTAGAGAAGAAAAGGATGTTTTTGTGGATGCTCTAGAAGACAATGATTTTCTTGAAGAAAACACTCAATTCAAGATGAAGGACCAATCAGAAACGTAGGGAATTATGACCCTACTGCAGTCATCCGCTTCTGAAGCTGACTTTTCTTATTGACTGCAGGAATGATGTGGGATACATTATGAGATTTAGTAATGTATCGTCACAGGGGGAGAAATGCATGATGACTCTCATGGTTGATTTGATTATACTGGTTATGTTTACTTCTGACAGCGCATCTGATGTGGAAAGGACAGGTACAGGAGGTACAAGCTCTGGAAGAAATGAAGGAAGATGGAAATTTTCTATGCTTCACTTTCCATACGCAGGTTCCATTAACCAAAGTCGCGTATACACGCGAGTTACAGAAGACGCAGTCGCGTATGCATTGATGATAAGAAAAATTATCTGATAGCTGAAGATCTGAAGCAGAGGTCCAGGGGGAGCATCAGTCTGACTGCTGATGATTGCACTGTTAGCATCATTCTAGTTATACTCATGATAATGAAATGATGCATGAGTTCTTGTGTTGAATATTATGGATGAAGCCTGGTTGCTTTATGATGAAGAGCATTCATTGTTGAGATGAAAGTCTTATAGTTCAGAGATGAGGACAGATCATGCAGAGATTGTTATTGATGACTTACTGTTGAAGGTATCTCAGATTGCAGAAGTTAAGGAAGAAGCACTGGTTTAGGGGGAGTAGCAGGTTGAATTCTAATGGTTGCATTGTTGGAAATATGACTGCTTATTCTTGGGTCTTGGTGATACTCATGCTCAAATGATGATGATTTGGTACATGGATTATTATGATAAGATTTTGAGCCCTAGTTGCTGATAAGTATCTTTGTGTGGATGAGTTGGATATCATTTGTTTCAGATCATATAGATTTTGGTTGCTATGGTTGAGATCTTTTGCCTACATATGTTACTTCATGTTACCTCTTGAAGATCATGGTGATTTTGGACCACATGGATGATTGCTTGACCCATATCTGAAGATGCTGTTCTGATATGATAATCTCTTTTGGAAAGAATGTATTGATGCTGCAAAGGATCCGAAGGCTTAGTTACTAATGGGCTTATGCTACAACCAATGGATGACACTTGAAGACACAACTACACTATTCTGTTATATCTGTAGTCCAGGGAAGCAGTCAAATATCTCAGAAAGAAGCTGAACACTGTATTTGCCTTACAAAGAATCAGATCTGGTTGAAATTTAGAAGGTGTCTTAGGATACGCGGGTTTCCTGAAACACAGTCGCGTATGTACGCGAGTTCCTGCACATAAAACCGCGTATGGTTGGTTGCTGACAATTCTTGGTTGGTTCGGCTCTCTTCAGCACAGCTGCAGTGCTGTTTGGTATCTCTGGTGGTGTTCCAGTTCTCATAAATCTGTTTCTAATGTTTTGATGAAGATGCCTTGATGATTTGTTGGTGAAAATGTTCAGGTTGCACAAACTAAGGGGGAGCCTTAGTCATATGAAAAGGATGCATGGTTGCACAGATTCGGGGGGAGCATTAGCTTTGCTGACTATAATGCAGTGTTGGCATTATTATGGTTCTGAAATATGTCCTCTTTCTTGAGGACTTTCTGGTGTTGGTCATAAATGGTCATATTTATTTTTTGGTGAAAAGGTCTTGTTGAGACCCATGATGTAAAAATTGTAATATTCAGTCATGTAAGGACTTGTCATTTTTGTAAACCCACTTGGTTGGGTAGCTGAGTCAAATTTTGTAAACCCACTTGGCTGGGTACTTGAGTCTTATATGTAAATCCACTTGGTTGGATATTTGATGTAAGTATGAGTCTTTGGTGATAGGAAGTTCATAGAGTCATGTACTTCATTGACAAATATGTTTGGAGATTCAGCATGGACTCAGGGGGAGCTTGGCCACTTCAGCACATATCAGATCTGCAGAATGTTTCTTCCACATGAGGAGAAAAGGGGGAGAATGTTGGTTTTTGATCCGCCCTTTGACCTTGATGTCAAAGGGGGAGAGTGACATGGTGTTTGAATAAAGAGAAGGTAATGATGTGACATATTTGGGAGAGTGACATGGTATCTATCTGCTGTGGTAACCAAACACCATCGTGGTTGCCATCAAGTCCAAAGGGGGAGATTGTTGGAAATATGATGCAGAGTGTTGTCCTTGATGGCAACCCACTGAATGAAGATGAAGACGTGCGACTGTTGACATGTATTGTCCTTGATGGCAATCCATCTGATGAAGTTATGCTTGACTTGATGGACTTGTTAAATGATGTAAATTTGAAGTGATATGATGATTATTGATGATATGATGTTGAGTGTTGTACTTGAAAGGAAACCCACTTGATGAAGATGATGACAACTTACTTGATGAAGTTGTGTTTGATAGAATATGTCCTTGATGAAGGAAATCTGATGTATCTACAGTATTTACAGTAGGCAATGAAGAAAGGATTTCAGAATGTACTCAGAGAATGATGAAAAGAGCATGTCTCTTGGTATACGCGGATTGGCCTAGGGGAAGTCGCGTATGCACGCGGAAAGGAACGTTACAAGTCGCGTATGGGCTAAAGCGCTCAAAAAGTGCAAATCCAAGGGTAACCACCATGGTATTGACCCATAGTATTGGGTAATGATCCGCCTAATTGACCCCGTCCAGGTAGTTTTGGGCTTATGGTATTGTTTTTGTCCATGGTATTGAAAAAGGGGCTCATGGTATTGAAAAAGGATAATCATATAAAAGGAGAAGAAATTCATTGTGCACAACATGAGGGTGGGTGCAAGATGTCTGAGCTTGAATGAATACTTCTCTCTGAAGTAGATCTGATTGGAAAGGGTTACACTTGAAGATAAATATGAATGTATGATGCACCAATGATGAAGAAGGGGATATAGATCTGAAATGCACTTGTATTTACTAGATCTGCTTATGGAAGGCCTAGATCTGTGATGAGGCGAACATCTAGGCGAACATCTGTCTGAAGTGAAAGGGTAAATCTGAACTGAATATCTGATCTAAAGAAGTATGCTGCTCTGGAATAATTGAAGATCTATACGCTACTTCGACACGGAGGAAGCGCGTATATACGCAGCTTCAGCGAAGAGAAAGCGCGTATGCGCAATAAAATATACACTGAGGTATACGCTGGTTTGTGTGGACGGAAGCGCGTATATACGCGACATCAGTGAAGTAAAAGCGCGTATGCAAACTAGGGTTTGCTGAAGCAAGGGGTATGAAATATATGATCTGTTCTGCTGTGTTTCTGCTATCTGATCTGTGTTGATATGTATCTGTTGGTGATGTATGTTTGTGCTTAAAAGTATGGAAAGGGTCCAGTATGAAAATATGATGAAATGTAGCCTACAAGTGGTGTTCTATTGAAGTTGTTGGATCCAGTGTGAAAATTGATGAAACGTGGTCCAAGGTGGTGCTAAGGGTTGTAGCCTTCAGTCAGGGGGTTGTAGCTCCCTTCCAGGTGAGGCTGGTAAGCGAGATCGGGGGGTTGTAGCTCCCTTCCAGGTGAGGCTGGTAAACGAGTCAGGGGGTCGTAGCTCCCTTCCAGGAGAGGCTGGTAAACGAGCGCAGGTGGGTGCCTGCGTGCTGGTCAAGTCTGCGCCAGCACATATGTTGTAATATGTTTTCTCTATAATAAAATATTGAGGGCTGAGCAACTGCAGCGGTGGTTTTCTCCCGACTTGGGTTTCCACCTAAAAATCCTGGTGTTCATGTGTGATGCTTTGTGTGATGGTTTATTCTGTTCTTACTGCACATGTTTACTGTTTATTGAACATCTGATGAATAAATGATGGAATAATATAAGTGAAGATTTAATGACAGATCTAAATCTCTGTGTATACGCTAGTTTCATAAAGGGGATCCGCGTATATACGCTAGTTTACTGAAGGAAAGTAGCGTATGGGTTTTAAGGAATGAAAAAATAAAAAGATTTGATTATGCAGTAAATACTGATTCACCCCCCCCCCTCTCAGTATTTTTCCCAACACTCTTGGAAGGCAAAGTGAAGAACAACGAATTTCATTTCAATCCAACGGGAATGAGCACGGAGAATTGATGAACAAAATAAGATGTTTAGCACTAAGAAACTTTGCCTTGTTTTGGACCTTGATCACACACTTCTAAATTCAACTAAGGTGTCATAAAAATAAAAACCGTCTTGTTCTACTTCTGGTGATTCCTAGGCAAAGAGGGATGTGAAGTAAATGAACTGATGATAATATGATTATATAAATGTTGCTAATTCACGATGTTGTTTGTCCAACAGTTTACTGAGATAGATCATGTGCACGAGGAAATGCTAAGGAAGAAGGAGGACCAAGATCGAGAGAAACCTCAGCGTCAGTTTTTTCGCTTTCCTCATATGGGAATGTGGACTAAATTGTGGCTTGGCATCTGGAATTTTTTGGACAGGGTCAGTAAAATTTGGATTGAAATATTATGATCTTTGCAAACTGTAGTTTCTTACAGGGAACATTTGATTTACAATGTGGAATTGACAACTTCCTTGTATGCCAATAGATGGATCTGTTCTTATTTTCATCTAATTCATTATGTGATGGTTTATGTTGCAGGCAAGCAAGTTGTACGAACTACATGTTTATACAATGGAAAACAGAGTTTATGCCACAGATATGGCCAAAGTACTTGATCCCACAAGAACTTTAATTGCAGGAAGTGTTATTTCAAAGGGTGATGAGGCCGACCTAGATGGAGATGATAGGCTACCTAAAAGTAAAGATCTAGACGGTGTTTTGGGAATGGAATTTGCAGTAGTAATTATCGATGATTCTGCAAGGGTTTGGCCTCATCATAGACATAATTTAATTGTGGTGGAAAGGTAAGTTCATTTTAATTCTTTTCTAGTGTCCAATCAAGACCTTACAACTGTTAATTTCTGTCTTTAAAAATTGGTAGTTAAAGATATATGTGACTGTTCCTAAGAACATGGAGACTGCCATGTACAGAACATGTATTTTCCCTGTAGTAGGCGCCAATTTGGATTGACGGGAATGTCACTGTTAGAAGCATACGTTGATGAGAGGCCAGAAGATGGAACACTGACATCTTCTTTAGCGGTGAGATGCTAAAATTAATCTATAACAAACATTGCTTTTGTGACTTCTCACAATTTAGAGATATTTCCTGAGTTCATCGTATGGTCACATTTATAACACATATACCCTGCAATTCAAACACAGGTGATTGAGAAAATTCACCATAATTTTTTGTCAAACAAACAATTGCATGAAGTGGATGTCCAGGAATTTCTTGCAGCTGAACAACAAAAGATTTTAAAAGATTGTAAAGTGGTTTTCAGTAGGGTTTTTGCAGTTGGAGAAGCACAGCCGCATCTTCACCATTTGTGGTAGATGGCTGAACAATTTGGTGCGGTATGCACAACACAAATTGATGACGAAGTGACTCATGTTGTAGCCCTTGCCCCTGGGACTGACAAGGTATGCATTTTACCTTTTCTCAAGTCCAATGTTGGAAACTCACAGAATCTTTGGCAGTAGTTCCAACATTCCAAGTCAATAATGTCAAAAACTATTCCCAACCCTTGGTCAAATCATGCAATTAGTTTCCCAAACCATGCCATTATAACT
The DNA here is from genome assembly GCA_034641835.2 of Pinus albicaulis. Taxonomy (NCBI): domain Eukaryota; kingdom Viridiplantae; phylum Streptophyta; class Pinopsida; order Pinales; family Pinaceae; genus Pinus; species Pinus albicaulis. The sequence goes on from JAXQQM020090025.1 coordinate 31,166, forward strand.
TAGTCAAGTCAAATTGTTCCCAGTTCATATACATTGAACCCATCAACCAATCTAGATAGAGAAGATGTGCTTCAAAAAAAACACATGAATGTAGAAGGTGGAATACACATGGTAAATGCAACCCAGAAAGAAAATCAACTTACAGCTCAAGAATAGGCAGAACCTAGAAAGCTTAAGTCTTCCATTTGCAATATTGACGCTAATTCACTTCTAGACAAGTCCCTCAATCCTGTCACACAAATCTCTATTATTTTGGACTCTTTAATCAACAATGGTAACTGTCTCTTAAGAGTCTTTGCCAGAGTCAATAAATATAAAGAAGCGAACAAGAGAATGTGGATCTGAGTCATTTTGCTTCATTCTTCCAACAACAAATAATAATTGCAGAGAATGTTGCCACTGTTGTAACACTCGACAAGGGAATTGTCATACAGAGATTAAGGAACTAAAATTGAAAAATGTCTATTAAGGATACTTTGATAAATTTTCAACAAAGATAAATGGTCATAGGGCATTGCTTCAAGTTTCAACAAACCTTGGATATTCCTCACATGGAACTTTAGGACTATATTATCAAGGAGTAGTGGATCTTTGGAGGCCATGTCTTGCTTGGTCAATTGAGACCCTAACAGACTCTTGAAAGAAAATGAATTTTTACTTTTGAAGACCAACCACACCATTACTCAGTTTATGTAATCACCCAATTCTTCTTATAAAGATACAAGGAAATTCCATCTTTCCTAGCATATGCTAAATTTATTGAATGATTTGGATGATTGATAGTGTGAGAAAAGGTCCTAAATGCAGAGGAGGAATATCAGCAGGAGGGTAGGAAACAACTTTCTACCATTCTTGCAATCACCCTAGAAGACTTAGCACGTGATGACATGGGTATCATGCTATGCCTTTTTTCTACACTGGAAAATGGAAATTCAACCAACATATGACAAAATCCTGAGCGCAGATGGAGATAATGCACTAGACTGTAGTTCTAGTTTTCCTGAGAATGAGAGTAATAAGACACTCATAAATGAAGGGAAATCCTGAAGATCCCTTAAGTTTCAAGATACCAACACTCCTATCTGTGATTTTGAATATGGTAGAAACTTTGGCACACTTAATTATGTGCATCTCCAATCAACATTGCCTATTAAATTTGAACATAGCAGTGCAAGATTTGATATTTTTCCTTTGATAGTCATCCTACATATGACATGGACTCTGATGAGGAATAAAAGAAGGCTGATCATATCAACAAGCTGTTTTGTGAACCATATGAGACAAAGGCAAAAAGGTCCATTCCATTTGTTGAAGGAATCCTTATTGAAGATGAATAGTCTTGTCATATTGAAAGAACAAACCAATATCTAGGAAAACAAGAGGACTCATGCAAAGCCATAATTGGTTAACTACACAGTGAGCAAAATCATTTCCAGGTTTGTCTCTTATTGTTCATAGGTATGATAATTGATCTCCAAAGGAGTTCCTTCTCCTAACTATAAATTATATTCGGGTAGCTTTAATTTCTCATATAAAACAGCTCCCTGTCTGCAACACTGATGTTCATGGCCAACATAAAATTGTTCCTATGTTTGACCCAGAAACGTTGGAACTTACGAACTTGAGGATAACGATGGATCTCTGGCTTGAAGAAGTCAAGTATTAGCTCCCCTCATATTTCCTTGAATAGTGTCTGCCACAACATGATGCTATATTTATCAATACCCTAGTTGTCCAAGAGTATTCCCATCTTGAATATGGGATCCTAAAGCTTGCTAAAAAGATCCCAGCAAAATGCCCTGATCTAAGCCTAATTTATCTGAATGTTTCATTCATGAATATGGGGTCACAACAAAGTTACTAAGAGAAAGACCTGCAACAAATTTATGGAAGATTTATCAGCATGCACAGGGTTGAGCAATGGAAGGTCATTATTCATAAAAAAGCACCCAAATCCATACTAGAGTGATGAAGTTGATAATTTATTGAAGACAAGAACGTCTCAGAGCTTAAGCATACCACAAATTCCAGCACTCCAAGGACAAACGAATGAAGCCATCAAACTATTTCTTGCAAGGTTTCAAACTTCAAGGTAATATCCTTTAGCTCCAAGACACAGAGTGCATAGACTAAAATGGTTACCAAAAATTAGTATCCCTGGGAAAAGAAGATGGTAGGAACTCCAAAGCGTTATAAATTAGCTCAATTAAAAATAAGCTTCACAAATAGGAAGCTATTCATGTTTCAAGTTACCTTACAAGTTCCAGAAGGGGTCTTACAGTTATAATGGGGATAAGGCAACAGATTCACCCAATTTGAATGAGTTTTCCTCTCATACTAGTATGTCACTCAACCCCTTTGATTGTTATTTCCAGATAAATAAGCTCAAAGACTCCCCTCACACATTAGGATGTTATAATTATTAATTCCAAGCAAAATGAAGAAAGCTCTAATTCATTTCCTAAAAAAATGAATGACAAGGTAGAAGGACATACCAAGCGTTAAAAATTGACCCTGGCCAAAGCGATGAATTGCCCTAGAAACACCATATTTTTGACCTGACTAAGTCTGGGTTAGTCGAGTCCAATGTTGGAAACTCATAGAATCTTTGGCAGTAGTTCCAACATTCCAAGTCAATAGAGCCAAACAATATTCCCAACCCTTGGTCAACTCATGCAATTAGTTTCCCAAACCATGCCATTATAACTTAGTCAAGTCAAATTTTTCCCAGTTCATATAAATTGAACCCATCAACCAATCTAGATAGAGAAGATGTGCTTCAACAAAAAAAAATGAATGTAGAAGGTGGAATACACATGGTAAATGTGACCCAGGAAGAAAATCAACTTACAGCTTAAGAACATGTAGAACCTAGAAAGCTTAAGTCTTCCATTTGAAATACTGACGCTAATTCACTTCTAGACAAGTCCCTCAATCCTGTCACACAAATTTCTATTATTTTGGACTCTTTAATCAACAATGGTAGCTATCTCTTAAGAGTCTTTTCCAGAGTCAATAAATGTAAAGAAGCGAACAAGAGAATGCGGATCTCAGTCATTTTGCTTCATTCTTCCAAAAACAAATAATAATTGCAGAGAATGTTGCCACTGTTGTAATACTCGACAAGGGAATTGTCATACAGAGATTAAGGAACTAAAATTGAAAAATGTCTATTAAGGATACTTTGATAAATTTTCAACAAAGATAAATGGTCATAGGGTATTTCTTCAAGTTTCAACAGACCTTGGATATTCCTCACATGGAACTTTAGGAATATATTATCGAGGAGGAGTGGATCTTTGGAGGCCATGTCTTGCTTGGTCAATTGAAGACCCAAACAAACTCTTCAAAGAAAATGAATTTTTACTTTTGAAGAACAACCACACCATTACTCGGTCCTTGTAATCACCCAATTCTTCTTATAAAGATACAAGGCAATTCCATCTTTCCTAGCATATGCTAAATTTATTGAATGGTCAAGAAATGTTTGACTTATGAAATCTGACATTCCAATAATAATGGATCAGTTTACCTGGATTTTAGGAAATTGTAAAATATTAATATTTGGAAGAATAACATCATGGGTCACCAACTGCTTGACTCTCAAGGATCTCACTCCTTTAAAGATATGATTGGACAGCAAGGAGAAAATTCCCTCTTTGACATTTCTTCATGGGACAGAGCTTTAGGATTATTGAGAGGGTCAGATTTTGGGGCTCCACCTTCACACTTATTCCATTTGGTGGCCTCAATGGAACAAAAATTGCATGGTTGTGCCCTTAAGAACCTAGAGGAATCAAACTGTAGCAGGTGGGGTTTAGCTGAGTATCCAGTTAAACAGAGCTATGCCCAACAACTTTCTCGCTGTTCACTTCCCCACAAAGCGTCAATCTGGAGAAAAATATGGCATTCAGATGCCTTGCCAAAGATTAATATTTTCTATTGGACCCTATCTTATGACAACATATTAACCTCAGAAAATATGAAAAGGAGAGGGATCCAGGGTCCCTCCTAGTGTGCTCTTTGCCTTTAGTTTGGAATCTTCTCATTGCCTATTTTTGGATTTCCATTTCACTATGGCGGCTTGGTTAGTGGTGGTAAATGGCCTTGAGATTCGTTTCAAGTAGTCAATTCACTGAAGCAACTATTTTGGACATGTCGTAATCATTACTTAAGGTCCTTTCATTGCAAGGCTCTTTTGAAAGGGTCTAGTTTGCATTGTCTAAATTCGCATATTGGAAATCTGGCTGGCAAAAAATCATGCCATCTTCCAAATAGATGATGAGTGAAATGGAGATGGTGGAAATTAAAGCTAAAGCACTGCTATCTAAACATCTTAATTCAAAAGGGATTAAATTCATTCCAGATCAAGATCTAGACAAGTAAGAACTTCAATTGCTAGATCAATTTAATTTTAAATATTCTTGTTCTTCTTCCCGACCCAGGGACCCAGGTAAGTATGTCCACAATCATGTTGGCAGCTTCATATAACTCCACAATTATTTCATGAGTGGAGTTAGACTCAAAAAGCCTTCATTTTTTGTTTTGATGGTGCCTTGAAACGAAACCCTGAACTGGCAGGAGTCAATGGGGTTCTCATTAGTCTAAGAGGGAAGATAGCATGTCCCTATGGTGTTGCAAATATCGACATTGAGATATAGGAAACTCGGTCCTCCTCAAGACAAGAGAATTCCATGTTTTATGTAATAGTTCTCACAATTAATATACAAATGAATTATATCAAAACTAATCATCTCAATATACTTGATGGCATTCTTATGTGTAAGGGAAATCTGATCCTAGTTGAACCTTCAATTCATTAACTATTAATACACAATATTATTACACCAAATTCTACAACATAGCTTATCTAGAATATGGTAGACAAAAGAGACAAGAATGATGCATGCAACCATTGATTACAACATTGGTGTTTATAACGAGGCATTTCAGCGCAAAAAGCTCCTTTTCCATCCTCAACTAAACTCTTTTCACATGCAGATGTCGTTACTGGCAGCCTGAGAGAAGGGAATTTTGACCAAGCCAGGTTACATAGTGTTCCAGGTAATTGCCCTGCAATCAATACCATTTTATTTAGATGGAGTTTGAGATGCTCGACATTTGCACTCTTGCATATGCCTGTCAAAAAGCTAGGTTAGCAGAGGCTACAAACAATTGGAGGAAGATTAATAATGTTGTTGCCACTAATTCCAATTAAGGAAAGGTGACCATTGCAAAAGATGGTAGGACCATCAATCCATTCAACAAAATTTTGTAGTAGAAGACCAAAACCACATTAAGGAAGACAAATTTTCCCTTTTATCACTATCGATAAGTGCAATGGACATTCCAAAGATGGATGTTGGTCACTACATTATAGAGAAGCATCAAATGTCGATCATGATAGAGTAAGGAGTGAAATAGATATCGATGTCTAACAGTGTGATGGATTGCATCTCTTTGATGGAAATTGTACATCCTAGTTACACAAAGAGTTGGAAACTATTCTCCATTAATATCCAACTCAGGAAGGATCTTGTGACTTTAGTGTTTGACACTGGAAACCAATGAGACATCATCTCAAAATTAGTGATAAAGAAGCATAATTTACGTCCAATCATGCATACTTAACCCTATCCCTTGGTTTTTCTTAGCAAGAACAAGTACTTGTTGAATGTGCATGTAAAAGTGGATGAAGTTCCCCATATCGATAGATAATGTAGATGAAGTGGAGTTTAATGTTGTTTCATTCGATGTCTGCGATATGATATTCAAATTTTCATATCTCTGGGATTGAGATAGTGTATTGTCAATGCCTAAACAAAGCCTAGTAAAAAAAGGCCAAAAATACTCAGTGACCACACAAAAAATATCCAACTCCCTTGGTGTTAATTCAACCACTAAAGGCTAGAGGCTAATAAAAAGCTTCAATACAGTTTTCTTTAATAGCCTTGTGAGCATAGGATAGTGCCACTCTCAAGTGGTCAACCAAAAACAATAGCCCAAGGCCTTGTTGCATGCATATCCAGCACGTATGAGAAGTTAGAAGAACAAAATAAGTTGGACAAGTTATTGTAGCACTATTTCAAGTTGTTATGAGAACTACATAGGATGCCTCCAAGCCATGCAGTCCAACACATCAATGAGTTGCAACAAGTTTTTGTGCTACTGAATGAGTCACTGTGCAAGGATTTGTTGTTGGAAAACTAGGAGATCAAGAGGTAGATACGAGACTTAATAAATAATGGCCAAATATGAACCAACTCATTGCTTTGTGGATCTGTTATTTTTTGTTTCCAAAGAAGGATGACACATGGAGAATGTATTATTCTCTATTGAATAGAAACACCATCAAGAAATGGTATTCATTGTCATGCACCAAGAACCTAATTGATTACATTCATGAAGGTAATTATATTAGTAAGCTTAACCTAAAGTTTGGGTACAACTAAATCTATATCAAGCTCGAAGATGTATGAAAGAAAAATTTTGAGCCATGACAAGGATTTTTTCAATGGTTGGTGAAGTCGTTCAATATAATTTGTGCCCCTATGACATTCACAAGGATATTGAACAAAGTGCTCACATTGTATCTTAACTATTTTGTGATTGTGTACT